>JAOTJB010000002.1:22958175-22973604 GCA_027123815.1 Erythroxylum minutifolium | reverse complement strand
AACTTCTACAAAAACACAAATCCAATAATTATTACATTATTTGTGGCAAAGTATAATAAAAATTAAAATTAAAAAAATTAAATTATTTATTAATATTTAATTATATTTTTATAAATAATAAGTAATCTAAAAATAAAAAAGGAGAAACACAAATAAACGCAACATCATTTAGTATTAATGTTTTGATTTAAAATGCTAATATAATGTTCATATTAATAACAAATTATAAATTAATTATAATATATTCAAATATTTAATAAGCTAAAATATATTAAAAATAAAAAATTTTGTCTTTAAATTATCACTCAAAACTCAGAAAGATAAAATCATAAAAAAATTTTACCATCAATTTTTGAGTTGAAGTATTTTAGATTTATATGTTGATGAAAAAAAATTAGAGTATAAAATATGCTCAAATACTTCAAAAGTATTTAAAAAATAATAAGTTATCGTTATATAGCTCATAAAAGAAAATATTTAGCTTCCAAAATTAAATAACGTTAACTTTCTTGGTTAACTTTCTATTCTCCTCTAACTGACAACTAAGGGTTTATTATCCTTCCTACCGAAAAAAGCCAAAAATTATTGCCAAAATATATTAATGGTGGACCCCTAATATCAGTAGGCCCTAGGCAGGTGCCTTGCCTGCCCTTGCCCAGGACTGGCACTGTTTAAGAATTTACTATATGTTAATTTCATCAAATTCTTTAATTATGTATTATATTCTTTATATTATTAGACTTATGTGTTTAAGATCCTATGATTATTACTTCATTAATACAAAATTAATTCTTATATGTGCGTCAAAGCAATTTGTTTTTGAACATATTCATAAAGAATTTCCTTTATCATTTAACACTATAAGAAAAGTCACGTATTAGCGTTGGAATATTTCTGACGGAACATTTCCGTCGCTACTTACCGACGAACAAGTACCAATCCGTCGGAGAATTGATTATTTTACCGACGGCCATAAACACCGTCGGCAATATTGTCGGAAAAAATTTGGCACAAAATCTTCGACAGAGAATAGCGACGCCAAAGTCTCGGCGACGGGAAAAAAATGTGGGAATGATTCCCGCATTTTTATTGCTTCGCCATTTACCAACGGTACAACACTTCGTCGGTATATAACTTACCTTTACCGACGACAGAATATTCCGTTGGCACTTTTTTGATTAAGTTACCGACGGACAATTTTTTTCGGTCGGTAAATTTCTAACTGACGTCGTCGTGTGAATGAAGTACTGAATATACTCCGACGGTACGCCAGTATTCCGGCGGAGAATGTTTAATGGAGAAATATTACCGACGGTAATAAGTTACTGTCGGTAAGATAGAAAGAACCAGTATACTAACAGACGTTGATCTTACCATCGAAAAGTATCACAACAAACCTTGCTTACCGACGGAACAAGAAGACCGTCGGAAAATGTCGGCAACAAAACCTATTTTCCGACGGAATGTAGTGGCCATCGCTATTTGAGTTTGAGGACGAATATAGCTGCCGCTCTTTTACCGACGGATATATATTTTTCGTCGGAAACTGTCAGCTAATCCTGCCCTTATACCGACAAAATAGTCTTGTCTGTCGGTAACTGTCGGCGGAAGCAGGTTCTGGAAACCTATTTTACCGACGGAATTTGTCATTCCGTCGGTAATCCAGCGGCTATAAGTCGCATCAAACCCCCTAGTAATATTATTGAATTTATTATACTTGTTGAAATATCATTATAACTATGTGTATTTTGATAATTATAATAATGATTATTTGGTGATTAATTATTATTATTCTTAGTATTATTATTTTTTTCTTATTTCATTAATTTGATAATTGTGATTGTTATTAATTTTATAAATATTAAATTGATTGTACTTATCAATATTGTCATTAATTATTAATAATTAACAATAATAATGATAATAATTAATATTATTAGTTTGATTTATCTTATCAAATTGATCATTATGCTTGGTGTAATATTTATGATCTACTTATTAATAAATTAATTATTATTAAATTTTTTATTCTTAAGTATTTGATAATTTCTATTGTTATTATAATTTTATTTTTTATTATTATTATTCTTATTATTATTATTATTATTATTATTATTATTATTATTATCACCGCCACCACTATTATTATTATTATTATTATTATTATTATTGCTATTACAACTACTAATCTTTTTCTTCTTTTTCTCATTATTATTATTAATTTTTCTCTTTCTCTCTCTCTCGCTCTCTCACTCTCTTTTTTTTTCATGTGGGTCATTTGGAAACAGTCTCTTTATTAGTTAAGGATATGACTTTGTACTATTGGACTTTCTCAAATCTCGCGTATCAGTGAGATTCATATTAGATGTTATTGTTGTAGTAAAATAGATCAAGAAAAAAAATAAAAACCACTTTTATGATTTTGATAATGTTTGAAAAATGGAAAAAAACCAAAACTCAAAACAAAAACTAAAAAACTCAAACAAACATTTTTTTTACTAAATTTAAAAATAAAAACAAAACATCAGAAATAAAATTGAAAACAAGACACTTAGTTTAAAATAGTTATCTAAATTTTGTTTGCACTTTCATTTGGCATGTTTTAAAAATAATTTATTTTAATCTCTTATGTAATACTTATTAATAATTATCAATAAAATTATTTTTATTTTATTAAAATAAATAATTTAAAAATTAATATTTAAATGTAATTGAATTATTAAATCAAAATTTATTCGAAATTTAGATATTTTGAGGATATTTTAAATTTGATTATATTTATAATAATAATTAATTTAATTTAATTACATAAATTAAAATACATAAAATTATTCATACTTGATTAGTAATTAAGTTTAGTTAATTAAATATAAAATATAAAATAAAATAATTCATAATTCATATTAATGATTAATATATTAAATAGTTAAATAATATATTACTAAATTTTATGTTTTATTTTTCTTAGCAATATAAACAATTATATTTAGTAGAAATTTTAGTTAAATTTTCCATAGGAATGAAAAGATTTCACTTTCAATTTGGTTAGCATACTCAGCTCTCCCTCTACAGACCCGGGCCGGGTTCAAGCTCTGCAATCGAAAATTGGTTTGATTTTTGATCCGTGTCGTCTTGGCGGGATGGTGATAACCATTCTATTGTCTAAACAGAGAAGCTTTCACTCAAAAAGTAGAATTTTTGTGTGAAGCAAAAGTATTGGAGAGGAGAAAGAATGAGTAGAGTGAGGGAAGAGAACGTTTTGGCAATCCTTGACGCCTCTACTACTGCTTCCAAACTCACTCAACACCACACCAATGACCGTACTTTTCTATTCATTGTTTGGTTACTGAGAAATCTTCTCTTTCTTTCGTTTTCGTTAATTTCTTCTTTTATTGACACGCAGAGATCGCTTTTCTCCGAGCCGTGAGAGGTGCTTTCCTCGTCAGAGATTACCAAACTCATCCAACTAAGTAAGTAATCCGTTTCGATCTTGATTTTTGTTAGGGTTTCAGAATTTCTCTTCCTTGTCATTCATTCTTTTTTTTTTTCACATTTTCTTTATGTGAAGCAAAATTTACGAGCCGGTGTTTGGAATCATGCGAATGGGTTCGTCTCTCGAGTTGATTCTAGAAAGTTTTCGCCTTCTGTGCGACCTGCATATGGTACTTGTTCTGTCATCTTCGTTCCAGCTTAAATTTTTGTGTGATCCCAATTTCCTCTTTTTTCTCAAGTTTGTGTGATCGTTTTCATGAAAGCGTTTTCCAAGAGTGCATGTTGTGGATAAAGATGGATCAGAGTCTCCTGAACTGGTGGTGGATGAAGACGTAATTCATCCTTTTTCTTATCTCACCGTTGATTGTTTGTGTCCAAGTTACATTATTTGTTTTTAATTTTCGATGTCTTTTATGTTAGGCATGGTCTCCATTTGTTTTCAGTTCTGATGTGGCTTGGAGCGACAGACAAGCTGCTGGGAAAACCTCCAGCAGCCCACTTAACTCATCGGTGTGTGGAGCTTGTATTTGCTACCTTTTATATGAGCTTTGGACCATCAGTTGTGAGGTTTCCTATTATTTCCCGTATCTGTCAAGGTTAAGACACAGGGGGGTTTGTTTAATATCCACCTCCCTCATGTGATTTGTAATTGCTATTTGGTAATTGAGACGTCATTGAAAGTATGATCACTAAGCAGTGTTTCTTCATTAAGGCGAGGAATGATCACTAAGCAGTGTTTCTTCATTAAGGGCAAGGCAGACAAGGAATAATTTCTGTGTTTTGAGCGCACTCTTTTGCCTGCAATTGAGTTAGCTGTTGTTGCTAATATGCTTCAATTTTTACAGTTCTTCTCTTTATATTTTTAGGCTTTCCAGACATTAATAGAAGAGCTTTCTGAGGTGTTTAATGACGCCAACCTTCAATCTTTAGAAACCAAGGTTCATTTCCTCTTCTCTCTCTTTTCTCGCCTTTTATTTGATTTCCTTGGAGCATTCAGATTTAGTTATTGCGCAAATTGTCTCTCATGTCCCTGTAGCAATCTTTGCGAGCATTGTCATTTGAAGTTGTATAAAGCTTGAAACGTTACCACCTAGTCATTTATCAAGTACATGATTCTGTTTCAGACTTTGGGGAACATACTACTGTTTCAATATCTTGTCAGGGTTCTTGAAGAAGATTTTGAGGCACGTAGAAGAGTGTATGATGGTAGGCTTGCACCACTTGTTCTTTACATATTCCATCTTTTTGAAGGTTTAATAAGGTTTGCTGTTTTCTAGAAACCATGAACTGGACCTTAGTAAGGGATTCCATGCTCAGCATGCTTCTGGTATGCACTCAACTCAAAGCCTAGCCTTGTCAGTTCATTAAATATGTACCTCTTCTGTTGTCATTTTATAGTGATTAACTGTTATTTTATTTTGTGTTATAAGCATTACAGTAATTCTTTATCTTGTTAAAAAAAATTAATGGCTTTAGCTCTAACCTAACTTGGACCGGTGACAGTCAAGGCACTATGATTTCTAGCTACAATTGTATAGTTCCATGGAGACAATTAGTTTTCATTTCATTTCAATCTGTTTCTGCTGTCTCAGAGTTCTAGAAGAATAAACTATAGAAGTTTGATGAAGGATTGCTTCTTCGTCGTATGTGGACTATGTCAAGATTGTACTCAATCTAGTGCTGGCCTTATATCTTCTGATAGTTCTACTGCAAAGCCAACCACAAGTGAAGATACTGCTGTGGGAATAGGATCACTAGAAGCAGTAAATAATATTGGTGCTGCCTTACAGAAACTTCTGATAATTGTAAGCCCCCTTATATAAGTAAAGATGATGGAAATTTTGTCGTTAAACTCATGTTATAGATTTCCAGATTATGGAACTTGATACGTTGAGGAAGAAAGCTGATTTTGAAGGTGGTATTACTAGAGCTGATGGTGTGAGGTGATTAGTTTTCATTTCTTGTTTCCTTTTTAATTTAACAGATATTTATTTTTGTACATGGGCTACTTTGTTGAGCACAATACTGTGATTTGGTTCAGAACCCCCTTGCTGGAGATAATTCTGGATGAGCTAACTTACAACCGAGATATGTTGTCTCCTTTCTTTCAGGTATGCAGCTTACTACAAATGCGATGGTTTTTAAAGAAACAAATTTCAAAAGTGTTTTCTCATTGTACTAATGTTGCTCTATCAAGAATTTACTTTTCATTCCAAATACATTTTATTCTCTTTTTTTTGGTTTAGGTCTAAATAAAGTTTGCAGCATATTATTTGCTTATTGAGGATATATTTCGCAGAAATTTCATCACCCCAAGTGGAAGCTGGAAATTATTCAGCAGTATTTCTCAAAGTACAACGCTAAGGTAAATCAACTAATTGATTATTATTTCATATTGTTAGTTTCCATTTCAGTTAAACTTGTAGGTGATCATAGAAGCTTATCATTGTTGTTTAGTTCACAACTGAAATACATATCTGTAGCCTTCAGTTCGAACTCGGAGGTCAAATAGTTCTACGGAGGATGCAACTTTCAATGGAGTCTTAAGATGCTTTTCAAACATAACCAGCACCAAAAACATAATTAAAAAAATCAGTAAAGATGTAGTTCAGTTGCTTCTAGCACATGGGTTTCAGGTAATACTTTTTCATTTCCCTTTCAGTAATAAATGGTGATATTCTCTAAATTTAGGGGACGAGAATACTTTACATGTTTAGAGGATAAAGGATATTGCGTCTTTTCACTTTCTGCCGCCATAAGATGTTGATTTTGCTTATAGAAGATTGTAATGAGATTATTTGAATGGATTCTTGCAATTGAAGGATAAAGAACTTGGATGGTCCACATAAATTCCTAATTTATTGATAGTTTGGCTACATCCTACCTCGTTGTACAACATTTTTGAACAACAATATCTTTTCCAATTGGAGAGCCAGTCTGCCAGAAAATTGAAGCAACATAATTTGTGAGTAAACAGTATTCCTTTGTGCGCATTTAAACATTTTTAGTTATCAGTATGAGAGGAAAAATATGTTCAGAATCTTTGCTACTATCTCGGTGGAAGTTGTGGATCATGATTGTTACACTGTAGGAGCATTATCGTTTGCCAAATCCAGAATTGATTGCTTAGAGAAAGTTTTTCTGATGTAGAGATTATAGACAGTGCTGTAGCATCTAGCAGTTCAAAAAGCAAGTATCATCAATCAGTTTCACATAGATTTGTTTTTGGGCGCTCTCCAGTATATTCTATAGCTAGGTCAATTAATTGAAGCCTTTTAGCTTTTTTTCAGGCTTTCTTATCATTGTCTCAAGGAGATGCTGAAAGAATCTTGAATTCGTCAAAAGATGTGAAAGGCAGCTCTCTTGTGGAAATATGCGAGAATGTTATCTCTGCCTTCGCCAGTTTGGCAAAAACAGACGAGTAAGATAGTTTTATTCCTTTTTGCCACTTGCTTAGACTTCTTGGTACAATTTCAAAGTTTCCAAGTATCACTCTTCAATTACAGAGTGCGACTTTTTGTTATAATGATTGCTACCACGTGTGGACACCATTACCAACATTTAGACAGTCAATTGGAACTCTGGTGTTACCTTTTGGTTTCTACTTTTCTTAAGCTGCTAAGTTTATGACCGGATCATGTTGCAGGAAGACTCAAATTCTGCCTTTTGGAAAGGAAGCAGTATTCACAGCAGCAGCTATCCTGTCATCGAAGTCTTAGGTGGTCATTGCCCGGGGGAAGGAGGAAGATGGAAATTGGTCTTATCCATTGTTGTAATCCTCCCGATTGATTCAAAGCGAATTCTTAGTACATAATTCACGGTGAGCGAGTCAGTCCACCAGATATTTATGCCTGTATGGCTTAGATTGTGGATAGAGCAAAACATAGTGGGTCTTGATAATTGACGAAATGAAGCAACAGTAAGTCTGACTTTGTGGTGCACCAGAAGAGGTTTTGCCGTAGCATCATGATTCTGCTTCATGTTTATTCAGTTCACATGTTTAACTAAGGCAATGAAATCTTGTGTATCTATTTCGTGGAAGCTGTATATCTTTTCTGTTCCACATTTTTTGGTGCACAAGTTTATTTATAGTTCCACAACCTGTTTTCTGCTTTGAATCTGCATTGTGGTGAGCACATTTAGCACATTTTGTGTTATCAATGCAGAATGGTCTTGTAGCTAACCGATTGAAGTTGCTGGAATAATTTTATTAATATTATTAATGCAATTGAAACCAAGTTGATTGCACATGAAGGATAAATGTCAACCAATGTCTATAGGCAAGAGGGTTGGCTAGAACTCTTTTGGACTTGGCCCAAATTGATCGGATTTTAAGATAGATTTAGTCTTTCATTTAAAAAAATTCATATGGGCTTTATAGTTTGAACTGCATAAAGTTTTTTTTTTAATAATAAAGTGCATTCAGACCAAGGTGTTGCAACCTAAATATTTTAGGTTTGTGATTGAGACAACCAAATATTCTATTTAGAGTTATTTTTCTGCTTTGACCTTTTGCTTTCGATATAAGAATTGGAAAGTGGAAATCAAAGGGTTGGTTTTTAATTTTCATATTGAAAATGATAAAACAAGAGGAAGAAAGTGATTCTATAAATAGAGTATTTAGATTTTAGTATCAACCACAATTTTGATAGAGTTGTGGTTATGTCAATGGGGCGAATATCATACTCAACTTAGGGAGGGGACGCTTGGTTTAAAGAGGGGAATAGAAATGAGAATGAGAATGAATATAGTGAGGAATGAGAATGAATATAATCATTATAATTATAATGGTTGATTAAAATAAAGGAATGATTACTATTACCATTGATGGTGGTGATTTGTTAAAAATGTTGTAGAAAGAGTAAGAAAAAGCAAGATTGGTCTAAGTCGACAAAAAGTGCGCTAAATATACGAAGGAATGATTCCCATTCCTCTGGTTATTGAGAGGAATGGAGAAAAGCCCCAAAATAAGGAATGATAATATTACCTATCCAATCATAACCCTTTACCAAGGATTGTTTTTGATTTCGTACCCATTCCTTTCTTTTCATACCCACTAAACAAGCATACCTTTAGTATCAGATTAGGTCTTTGTACTATACTGTACTTTGTTAATGAACAAATCATTAATAATAACTATACTTTGTTATCAACAAAATACATATCATAACTTTTGTTGGTTCAATAATCTCACTCTATTGATGATGACAAAACAAGTTGTGATATTAGAAAGAAAATAATGAGATTAGTCATTTAAGTAAATACAATCTTTTAATATAAAAAAGTGAATGTTTGACTTTGCCTTGATTCATGCATCAAAATATGATCTCAAATGCTAAAAGATAGACTGTTTTTTATTCATACATAAGTATCATTAAATAAAAATAATAACACAAGTTCAGTGCAATAAAATTAACCACTAATAACAAGAAAATGTCAATGTACATCCAAAGTCAACAAGAATACAATAATTCCTCTAAAACAATAACCACTCCCCATAAACACATCTAATATCATTAATACTCTCTCCTCCTTTTTGGAAGCATAAAAAAGGAATGAACTAGTATAGGGGAGGTAATCAAGAATTAATAAACGTGAATAAGTCCTCAACGTGATCTCATAGTTTGAACTTCTCCATGAAATAAGGATACATTAACTTGTACGGATGGCAATGGGTTGGGCTAGACTAGGCTAGGCCTGTTACCTAAAGTTGTCAATCTGGGCCTGGTTTGTTGGTTTTAGGTATGATCAAGCTAAGCTTGGGCCTTTTTTCCATCATTACCAAGGTGAGAGTTTATAGTAAAATGATAATATGGTATAAAGGAGGCAAGCAACTAAATGGTGTGAATTAAAAGAGGCCTATAAGTGCCAATACTAAGTGAAGAAGCCTCATCGTCATACTGCTACTACGACTATGGGTGGTTTTAGTCAGGTATCCATTTAATAAATGTTGTCCCATGTAATGAAAGAGTAGAATAATGAAAAAAAAGTTGAAATCCACCTCATCATTAATGGGTGGAATATTAAAGTGCTTAAATATGAGGATGAGGATAAGGGCACAAGAGGTGTTGATTCTTTTTCTTAGAACTATTGAAGTTAAACATATTGTTTATAATAAAGTGACCAAGAAAAACACTCTTACCCATTGTGAAAGTGGAAAGAGCTAATGATCACTATAATCCAGAATGGTAAAGTAGCCACCAAAAGAAACAAAGTTATATAAGATGAAGGGCAATAAAAACAAGGAATGACTAGAAGGTTGCGAAAATCTTTGGGTTTTCTATTGGCTTTTTCACTAATACCTAACACAAAGATGATTTTAATTATATCAGAGTGAAATACAATTTTGTATTTGGTACAATAAAAATAATAGGCAGGATTCAGGTGTGGGAATGCCTAAAATTTTATTAATAAGGTCACTGGTGAGATGGATCTCTATATTGTGAAATTTTGAAAAGGGATGGGTGTCATTATGGATAATAATAGCTCTAAGATTGTAATAAAAAACTCATACATTCTTGGAACTCACTTGATAAGTCTTTGTAAGCAAGGACTCCCAACTTTGTGTAAAGAAATACTGAACAAGACCATATTCTTTAAATTGTTCTAGATAGGCAGGGAAAATCACATAATTTTATGCAAGGTATAAAATAATCATCATTAGGGATTGAAGGAAGAGCAGGAGGAGGTGGAGTGGGAGATCGCTCACAAAATCTCAAAATTCTAGTAGGGTTATAGGGATTTAGACTTTTAGTAGGTGTACTAGAACTATAGGCACGATGAGATGAGGGTTTAATAGGTTTTCTAGAATTGTAAGGGGGTTTCATCGAGTTTAGCCTATGGTATTCAAATAAAATAAATATTAAAGGTACTAAAAGAAACCTACAAAGGCTTTAAACTGACAAAAAATGGGAAAGAGTATTAATTTGAGAACTGTCAAAAGATAACTTGCAAAAGAAGAAACACTTTAATAAATCCACAACTAATCTCAACTTTATTAACCTTAATTAATTATAACTCGATCAATCATAACCTATCCCAACTCTATCAAATTCAATCCACAACCAATCTTAAGAAACAAAGTTATCAAAAAAAGGTTAAGAGTATGTCATAAATTATTCAAGTTTGAATAAAAAGTTAAATATGATAAATTTGATCAAAATCAGTAACCTTAGTGAAGGAAAAAGTTTAGTTGAAATTTTAATGAATCAAAATAAAATTTAAGCAGGTTTAGTTTAATGGAATATGTCCAATTTGTGTTTAATATGAAACATTTCATAATTTTGGCATTATGCCTAAGTTGAAAATTAATTAAGGCACAGATTAAAATAACTCAGATATATTCCTAGTTGTAATGATTCAAGATAGCTAAAGGAAAGAAAAACATAAATAACCTAATTTGGAACCAAGATATACTTATTAGATTATCATGCAGAGAAGAAGAATGGAGGTGAACCGAGGGAACATCGCACAACAATCAAGCTGGGGGCTCTGAGATGGAAAGTTTATGTAAGGAAAAAAATAATAGCAAGTGGATTCATGAAATAATATCAACATCGAACTTCCTTAAATAAGGTTAGAGATGACAAGAATTGATGTTGCATGCACTATGCGAACATAAGAGCTACCTGTGGAAAAATCCCTAATTTGTCAAGTAAATTGGGGCTAAGAGTGAGGCATAAGTTGAACATGTAAGGAAGTGGAAGATAGTGGTTAGATGTTGGGTTGGTTAGGTCAGATAATGACCTAGAGGTCAGCCTAGTTTAGAGGAAATTGAAAATTTAAATGGCACGGACCCAAGTTCTATTTATATATAACATTTTTTATTTCCAAAAATTAAATCAAAATTAGAGAGAGTTAGATGGAATTGGCGTTAGAAATCTGAATTCAACCTTCATTTTCCCTTATAAATAATTAATTTGAAAAATAACAAAAAATGTAAGAAATTGAAAATCTGGAACTTTAAAACCCTAACTCACCTAATTTGCAATGTGATATATATATAAGTGGAAGTTCCACTAAGAAGCAGGGAAATTCAATTTAACTAAGCAAATTCAAAAACAAAGATCATGCACTACTATAGTTTAGAGTGTAGGAAGGTGAAACATTTAGGGCTTATTTCTAAATGTGATAAATAACATATGCTTCCAAGTAGATATATATACTTCTACTAATAGAAATTAGACAAGTAATGATTAGTGATATAGAATGATTTTAATAAGTTCATATTTGAGCCATGTCAGCAAAAAAGATTAAGTTTGGTCCTCTAAGCATCACGATTTCTTGGATCGTTGAGGCATTTCTTTGAATCACATAGTTGAAGTCCATATTTAGGCCTTTTTAACACTCTTTGGTTCCTTTACCATCATAGGCTATAGACTAAGCATCTTAAAGGCATTTCTTGCATTGAGGATTAATAACCTAATGAATGATACCTCTCGAATATGTTGCTTCACAAGGCACCCTACTTCTAATTAGGAAATCAAGCCATACTAAGTTAGAGAAGGAGCATTCAAAGAATAATTGGTTTATATTTACTTGTTATGATGAACATAGCTTACAGTTGAGGTTGGTGTTGGAGTTAACATCTCTCTTTAGTCTGTCAAAGGTTGTAAGCCTTTCTTCCATAGCTAACTAGAGAATAAAAGACACTTTAGAAGCTTGCTATATACTGATTTTCTCCATTTGACTTTAGGGGTTGAGTCCCTTGGCAATACTTTGCATGAACTAGTAATAAACAAACCGAAGGAATGTCTCGTCCAAGTAGCCTTATCCTCTATGGTTGGATTATGGAAGTAAGATAGAAATCACCCCTGAAGTATACCTGAGATTCTGCTTGTGTTGGACTAATTACCCCATATAATTAATGAACTTACCATTGCATTTGAAGGGAAGAAATGACAAAGGTAAGTGAAATTAGGGTGTAGATAAAGTGGACCAAAGGGACTCCAGTTGTCATCATAGAGCCAAGTATTTAACCCATTTCAAATTATGACTTGAATAAAAGGCTACAAGGAATCCCTTAATTTCAAAATTTGTTCTAAGCTCTAAAAATAATAATATCTAATGTTGATTTTCCAAATGCTGTTACCCCTCAAGTAATATCTATAGATCTGATTTTACCTAAAGTGTATCCTTTTCATGAACAATTCTCCATGGTCTCTTAGCGAATAAAATTTTGTTAATCAACTGAATAGGGAAGATCCCAACTCCCCCTTCATCATTAAGCAAACAAATGGTATCTTTACTTACTTTTGTAAATGATTTTGTAGTTACATCACTAGTCCAAAGGAAGTCTCTAAGGAGCTTGTCTATGTTCTTCCATAACCTTTATAGAAGTAATATATACGATGACTAGTAGACAGAGAGTTTATTGAGCATAGATGCAATATGCCAGCATATGATAGGTTCTTGTTAGCCTAATTTCATGTTATTTTACTTAGAAGATCAAACAGAGGTTGAAATTGATAGTTGTGCATTAGTGTATGTTTTTCTAAGTATTTGGCATGTGTTTCTTGCATAATAGTTTATTATTGTTATATTTTAGGATTCATTTTGTATGTTTTCGTTTAGTTTGATCTTCATTGTTGTTCTTTTATGTTTGATGTTAATTTAGGGTAAGAATTGATTATTTTTATATAGGAGTGGAGATTGAGCAACTTGGAGATTGAGCTAGAGACTAAGAGGAGAACAGAAGAGGAAGCTTTCTGGTGCAAGATCCAATGATCGTGGGATATTTTATCCGAGAGACTATGCGGGTTTACTTAAACATTAGAATTTCTGGAGTATAAAACACATTAAACCTCCATGGATGAAAGAGGACGAAAGCATTCTATAGAAAACAGTCTCCTTGAGTGAAAAATCCAAGTTTTGAGTCTTGAGGAAAGTGCAGATTCAAAGATTATCAACAACAATTGGGAAAATAACACATCAACACCAAAATTTCTAGATTTTGGAAAAGAAGAGAAGGAGTTTTGTTTATTCAATTTTCTGTGTTTTTATCTCTTCTATTCTTTGTAAAAATATTTGAGTGTTGATGATGTTATGGAGACCATGAGTGGCTGAGTTAGTTTTAGGGATTACTATTGAACTATTTTGTCAAACTCTTACTTTATTGAATTGAATGAAAGTTGTCTTTGATGATTATTTATTATATTTATATCTTGCAATAAATCGAGAGAGTGAGTAAGGTTATTTGTGTAGGATTATACAGTGAGAGTTGGCAACTTATAAACGTACAATCATCATGTTAATTGATTAGCTAGAAGAGAGATCTCGGCTAATTCAATTGATCACCCATAGGATAGCTTAGTAACTAGTTGAATTGGTGGAGCAATTGAGTAGGTTGAGAGATCCCTTAATTGACTTCAATTAATTTGATTAAGGACAATTAATTACACCTTGAGAGAGGGTAGTTAATACAATTGAACATCTTAGGTGAGACATAGTTCGATTAATAAAATAGGAGGGAGACAAGATAGGGAGAAAGTGATCTTTAGTCATTAAAACCTTAAATTCTAATTTTCTGAATTTTGGTATTGTCTATTGTTCATTGTTAGTTTTTCAATTTTAATTTAATTTTTCAGAATATTTACATTAAACAATTTCATTTCTTAAACAAATTTTGATCTGAATTAAGTGATGTTTGGGCATCAATCCTTATGGGATCGATATTCGCTTTCTAACTACAAGTCATGACTCGTATACTTACAGTTTTTGAGTGTAAAACGAGTGGATTGTTTTGTAAAATTCACTCAACAAGTTTTTGGTGCTGTTGTCAGGGATTGTTGTTTAGCATCTTGTTTAATTTAGATTACTTTGATTTAAGAGTTTTTGATACTTTTCTTTGTATATTTGCAGGTGCATAAACACAAAGAGTACACGAAGAGCGACAGAAGTTAGTGAAGACAAGCTTCTCGATATCAAGAGATATGAAAGAGAGTTAAGAAGAGAGAAGCGTCTAAATTTTACATAGAGAGATGTGGTTGAAGAAGGAGAGCAAGGAGGAGTTGAGAGGACATTGATGGACTTTATGAGGCCAGGATTCATTCTTTAAGGAGTTGCAAGACCGGTGGTTCAAGCGAACAATTTTAAGATCAAGCCGACACGCCTCAACATATTGCAAAATAGTGTTCAATTCTATGGGCTATGCAGCAAGGATTCGAATGCCCACATCACCAATTTTTTTGGAGATTTACGTAACTTTTTGGTTCACGTTATGTCTGATGATAATAAAGCTAAGGTTATTTTCTTTCATGTTGAAAGATCGGGTGAAGGCGTGGTACAACTCACTAAATCCGGGACAGATTACTACTTGGAAACAACTTGCCCAAGCATTCCTTGCGAAGTATTTTTTGTTGACCAAGACGTTAGGATTGTCAAGGAGATTATGAATTTCTAACAGAATGATAGGGAATCTCTTTATGAAGCTTGGGAGAGATTTAAAGAGCTACAGAGAAGTTATCCCCACCACAACCTTCCAAAGGAGTTCTTACTGCAGATGTTTTACAATGGCGTGAATCCGAGTATAAAAGGAACAATAGATGTCGCTGCTGGAGGTTCATTGATGAGGAAGATTATGGAAGCAGCTCATAATCTTTTATAGGAGTTGGCCAGCAACAGTTGCATGTAGTCTAGCAAGAGGAGCAGATAGGGGAAAAAGGAGCAAAAAGGTATGATACCTATTAACTCTGTTACTGTTTTGCAGGCTTATATCATGACCCTTACGAAGAAGTTGAACAACATGGAAGGAGCATCTTCCTTTACAGTTAAGGCGATGTAAGTGCAATGTGAGATGTGCAAACAAAACAACCATGGCTCAGCTGAGTGCTTTCTGTTAGAACCCATGGTAGAAAAAAGGTAAATTACCTAGGCCATCTATATAGAGGTAAAAATCCTTATTCAAATACCTATAATCCAGGGTGGAAAAACCATCAA
>JAOTJB010000002.1:22893954-22915454 GCA_027123815.1 Erythroxylum minutifolium | reverse complement strand
TCTTTTGCAAGTAATTGTCGACTTTTATAAATAGAAACCTTTTAATTTGTCTCAGGCAAGGAAGCTTTTTTTTTTTTTTTGAAAAACGAAAGTCAAGTTGCTTGTCATGAATGATGCGGACAAGACGTGAAAGCATGTTAGATACCATAAGAAACGGAGTTTGTAGAAGGAGCATAAATGAGGAAGATTCAGTTGCGTTGTGTTTATCATTTAGAATATATATATAGAATGAAAAACAAATATGTTTTGTTTGAAATTGAAAAAACAAATATGTTGCTGGAATATAATATATATTTTCTTCTCAAATTCTTTTGTTATTGATGGCTGGTTATAATAACTCAAGTTTATGTTAGTAAAGAAAAGTATTAATTAGGTAGTAGCATTCCCACCCCAGGGTAAGGATAGGCAGGACATCTGTCATGGTAAGAGTATAGAGTATAGTGAACGTTTTTTTTTTTTTTTGGAAGCAGGAGTATAGTAAACGTTAGACTTAATATTCTAAACGGTAGAGTCGGTAATAAACCGTAGAATATACAAGACTTTTAGCATTTATTACTCTCTTGCTGCAAGTCCCACCCTTATATTTTATTATTAAAATATAATAAAATATAAAATATTTTATTTTATTTTATTTTAATAAAATATAATAAAAATTATTTGACAAAGACTGCAATTTTGAATACAAGGACTTAGAAATTTAGTAACTTATATGTGAATATTAAATTTAATAATTAAAATATGCTTTTGAAGTTTACATATCTTTATAACGCTGATTTGTTGGGACTTTTTTTTTTTATTTCACTTAGGACCTATGAAACGTTAAACCCACCTTAATTTCTAAAACTACTGTAAGTGCCATGAAAAGTTAGTAAGTGGACACTGACGTGGTGGCAAATCAATGAAAGAATTGTAGATAATTCTTAGGAAAAGAAAAGACCTATAATTTCAAATATATAATAAAGATTTTATACTAAATTAATTGTAATTTCATTTAATTAAGTAAAATAGGAGAGTAGATAAATGTCTAAAAAACATCAATTATAGTTTTTAACTACATTTTTGTTTCCTTGCATAAAATGTCACCAACCCTTACAGTTGAAAACTATAGGCAATATTTTCAAAAATTATAGCCAATAGTTTTTGTCTACTTTTTTTCGTAGCTAAATACTATTATTTATTTCTTATAATCGTAGTCAAATATGTTTAGTTATGTTTCCAGAAACGTAGTTAAATATTTTTTGCTGCGTTTTCTAAAACATAGACAAATCTTTTTAGCTAAATTTTTTGAACACTACCAAATTGTTTTAGGTACATTTTCATAAACATAGTCAAATGTTATATAATATTGCGATATACTATTTAGTACATTTTTAATCCATATTATTGAACAATATAATGTATATATAATGCATCTATATATTTTTATTATGAATTTATTATACAAATAAATTTTATAAAAATATTATTAATTCAAAATATTGAGCATTGTATATAAAAAGTAAAACTATATAAATATCATTAAATTATACCAACAAAAACAATATTCTTTATATGCAAGCTATTAATGACAACATTAACAGTTATTGTAGACAAAGCAATAAATAAGAAAAATAAGATAATGAATTCTAAGCCTATTCCATCAAAGAGAAAAAAGATATAATTATTTTTCTAGACATTTCACAAAAGATTCCAAGATACTATGATATGAGATTCTATAGATAAAGTAAAGAAATTCTCTATGTCTCTATTCCCAATAAGGCTCCTTGTATGTTCAAAGGCATCACTTGAAACAAATAAAGATCTTCCCCCAACAGTTGGTTCATTGACAGCCTCTTCCAATAACTTCTTGGCTTTAACTAAAATACTAGAAGATACATTAACCAATTTCCCAAATGTAGTATGGAATAGTGAATTAGATGAATGTCACGTACCATGCATTTTACCTAAGGAACAAACAGCCCCTTAATTTCTTCACAATCCTTTGAAAAATTAAATCCAAAAAATAAATAAGCTAAATGAGTTGGTATAAGGAATGCAAATCAGAACACGTGCATACCCAATTGAATGACTCCATCATCGTCATAATGAACAAAAATAGTTTTTGCAATTGAAGATTGTTTCAAAACTATCGATTTGCCTAATTTTATACAGACCATTGCCGGCATCGTCTCCATTTTTATTTAGGCTCTTTAGAAAATTTGAGCAACCTTTACATAACATATAGTATATATAAGCACACATTCATCAAATAACTTCTTAACAGAAAATGAGATATAGAGAATAAAGAAAGAGAGTTCAGTCAAATGAGACTAAAAAATTTGAAGAAGAAGATCGACCAATGAAAGCTAGAACATATTTGTTATGCACTGATTTGTTCTTTAGCAGGGAGGATTCTACCAGATAACTCCAACAAAACTCATTTCCAACATCAAAAAAATCTACCACTTTGACATTTCGCAATGAATTTATGTTAACAGTTTATTTTGAAAAGGAAATAGAAACAAAAACACATCATAGATTTAAATATTTTTCTTAGGTAATCTAGAAACAACATACCCCATATTTGATTTAAAGATCATTTGACAACTTGAATACAAAAGCAGTGTCATTAATAAATTTCAAAAATACACAATTAGAGTCGAAATTTGAATCCAGCAAAGAGAAGTTCTTACATGAAATAATCAATATAAAAGCAGAGCGTACAATTAAGTACAAACGAAAAATATATGAAGTTATATGCAATTAAAAAAATCACAAAAGAAGCAAAGATCATTGAAACTTAATTTTCTAGCCAGCCAAAAATCCCCTGCAAAAGCACATTCTATGTTTGTCACTTACCCTTAAATATTAATAAAACCCAAAGCATATGTCACAGATTAATTAGTGATTTGACATCTTTAATAATAAAAAACCTCTACCTAGACACAAGTCATAATCTTTGGTCAAAGATATATTTGAACGCAGTGTAAATAGTGGAAGGTCATCAGTGAAAAAACCATTCAAAAGATATCAGATTCAAAAGATGAAGTGTGTGGTTGGCATGCAAGTAATCAAGTACCATCAGGAGTTAAACCAATAGAGTTTTGTTATAATAAATAACTTAAAAGTATTGGAACTTCTTTCCTAACTTACAAACCTCAAAGGCAAGTTTCTATAATAGTAATATGAGAAAACTCTCACGAAAAAGAACACCATTTGCATTTTTTAAATCTGTGTAGTTGTGATGGGTAATAAAATAATAAATTAGATCCTGTTTTGTAAATCAATACTTACATATCTCCATGCTCCCAATATTCCATTATGATGCAAACATACCAACCCCAAACTCAAGAAGTAAAATTGTAATAGGATCTGCACAAGCAATATTAAAATTCCCAAAAGAAAGAGAAAGGGAAATTGAAAAGTTATAGACACTATGTCTAATTAGAAATAAAATTTTGAGCACTCCTCATAACTGATCCATGTAAGTATTGAACAACTCTACAACTATCAACAATCTTACAGTAGATAGGAAAGTAAAAACTTAAGAGAACTATAGTAGGTAGCATCAAGTAACAAAGCTTCACATAGTCACATTTGTATACGTTTTCGACCCATGAATCTTTTTACTCCACAATGAAAGGATTTCGCGATTTAAAAATAAGCTCATCTGTAACAGGCTTACCAAGAACTCTCTCTCTCTCAGTCTAACTAAATTGATGCATCGACAATTTAATACGGACCATTCTAATACTAACCATTTAAAGGAAACTGCTTACAAACATCCAATTCCTAACTTCATGAGAATTTTACCAATTTAGTCAAGCACCTTTTATTGATGGAATGATTACCTCTATTGGAAAATTAGGACGAGCTTGTTTTAATGGACATAAGTGTTAACCTATAGGGAATAGTTTTAAATGGTCTCTTTATTCTTACAAAAATTGTGGATAATAAAAAAGTACCAAATTAAAGAAATAATGGGAACCTCAAAATAAGAGATTAATTTCCTTGAATAATAAGATTGTACACATCATATTTTGTGCATTATGAAGAAATGAATTTAATAAGGTACTTATGTGTAAAATGGCTTAAAAATTTAATGCACTTTAGAAGTTATACATGAGGTAACAAATCAAGTAGAACAAAGTAAACAAATTAACACATCAATGTGAATTATTTCAAATGAAGCACAATGAAAGCATATATAGCATGTATAGTAGATTTATTTATATTATTAATACTTTCAAAGGTCTTGGAAAGGATATACTAATGTTAAAATTGGTAAGAAAGTTACTTAGGTCATTCATAAAGACGTGGGAAACTAAAGTGGCAACTATCCAAGAAGCCAAGGATCAAACAATAATATTATGAGGGAACTTGTTGGATCTCTTCTTACATAAATAATGATACTCCAAGAGATGCAAGAAAAAATAATGTTCCCAAAGAAAAAGAATTTAGCATTCAAAATCTCAAATTAAAAATCAATCAAAGAGGAAGAGACATCAACTAGTGAAAGCAATGAAAAAGACATTGACTTAATTACTAGAAATTTTAAGTTCTTGAAGACAAGATTCTCCAAAAGAAATAATTTCAAGGAAGGTAACAGTATTTTGAAACATAAATCCTCTATCATTATTTACTTTGAATGTAGAAAATCCAGCCATATGAAATCATGATATCCTCTGGTCAAAGATAAAAAAAGTATGAAAGAAACTAAAAGAAGGAGAAAAGGGGAAAAAGTTATTCTTTGCTTTAAAAGTAAACAAATCGATAAAATTTGAAGAGAACAACTGCTGAAGAATTGATATATATTTTTCACACCTCACGCACGACTGAAGAGTAAATATATATATATATATATATGAAGCAAAAAATAAGAAATAATCTAATAACCTACGCTGGCTGCTTTTTAGGCTTTAATAACAAAGTATCTTTATAGGATAAACTACCACTAGAATAGGACCCGGCTGACCTTATTTCAATAGCAATGACATGCCTTCAAGTTGTAACATATGTTCTTGAGAATCCTCAACCTTATCACTCCATTCACCTTTATCAATCCGCTCAAGATATAAGCTTACATTATTAGCCTCCCTCAAAATATGCCAAGGTTTAAGGTAAAGTTTGGTACATAAAGAAAGCAGAAAAGCTTAAGATTAAGACTTCGTAAAAATGTCAACAAGTTGATACAATGTAGGGACATGTCGAGTGACCAACAACCTAAGTGCAACACATTTCCATATATAATGGTAGTCAATTTCAATGTGATTTGTGAAGGAATGGAAGATTAGATTTACTGTCATGTGTAATGCAATGAGGTTTTTGCAAAGAAGAAGAGGCGGTGCTAGTAAAGTGATAGCACAACGTCAAAGCAAGTAGATAAGCTAAGTGAGTTTAGTGGCAATATAGGCCATGGCCCTGTATTCAGCTTTTGTACTAAAGCGAACAATGGTGGTTTGTTTCTTGGCACACCTAGAGATGATATTTCAACCAAGGAATGTGCAGTAGCTAGTTGCAAACCATCAAGTTAGTGAACATCCCCCTAAATTTGCCTCAGAAAAAGCACACAGATCAAGTCTAGTCATCATCATCATCACCTAGTCTAAAATCCTGCATCAAAGCAAGGTTTAGGGAGGTCCAATAGTACACAACCTTACCTCTACAAAGTAGAGAGGCTGTTTCTTGTAAACCCACATGTAAATGTAGGTTAAAAGAGTAAATATATAAAACTGATATGCTAAAAGAGTAGGTAAATAAAATTAAAATAAGTAAATACATAGATAAAATAAAATAGAATAAAAGAAAAGGTTGATGTATCACGTAAAAAAATGGAGTATTCGTATACTAGTATAGGCATAAGGTCGTCTTATACAAACGAACAGGAGCCACTCGTGTAGATGACCAACATGAATACTACACTATAAGCAAACACCCAACTTGTACCGAAAATTAGATAAGCGAAAGGTAAAAGCATAACTAATGAATGGATTCCCATTTAAAGGCCAAAAAGATGCAGCTTATCCTACCCAACATTATTGTAGAATTACGTGAAAAAGAGGAAACATATACCTACCTGGGTGGACCATGGTGTGACACTTCTAACACCCAAAAAACTTCCTGAGCTTTAAGTTTGTAACTCATACTACACCACAAACTATAAACTATAAACTACAAAGCTTCTAAGCAGACACTTTCTCCCCTCACTCCAAGTCTAGCACAAAGCAGCTCACTTCAATCTCATGCGTTCTAAAAATTCCATCTTTCTGGTAATGTAAAAACAAACTAAGAAGCTTCATGTTGTAATGTCAAAGCCAAAACATTTGAACAAATTAAATGCAGTAAATCAAGAGTCCAAAAAAAGGAATAATCTTTGTTCTTAAAAACATAAAACAAGATGATCGCATGCGACCCACACAACTAAAGAAACAAAGCCAGAACCTAGATCCAAACTGACACCAAAAGCAAGGAAACATGCAAAGATATATTTTTTCACACAAAATAAAACAAAAGAACCCAGACAATAGAAAAGGAAAAAAAGGAGCATTGAAAAGAATGAAAGGAGAATAGGAGACTTGGGTCGATAGAAATGCCAAAGCAATATCATAAAATGATGAGATAGTGGTGTACCTGAAGGTCTTGAACTGAGATCTACCCTGGACTTAGTTATACTACATTTAGTATTGCTTATTAACTAAGTAGTATTTGCAAATCCACACTAACAACTAGAAGAGGATAATAAATAAGGTTAGAGCAAAATGGAGAGGACAACTCTGGTAAGAAAACCACACACATCCACCACAGATTTGCTCACGTGGTCAGAGAATAACAGATTTGGAGAAACACCCAACACAGAAGACATTAGGATTCGGATTAAAACCTTAAGAACCGTAAATGACCTCCCAGTTCCTCTCGTGTCTTCATCAACCAAGACATTAAAAGAAACGGTTCAAAGGAACAAAATAGAGAACGAAAGAAAGAAGCAAAGAAAGAGAGAATACGAAGAACCTGGATACTAAGAGAAATGAGTGACTACCGACTGACTAGAGAGGGGAAGGGCAAACGAAATGAAAATAGCAACTAAAATACCACGACCTGAACCAACTCGGAGCTAGTGAACTCATCAACTACACGACACTAGTTGCAGTAGATAGATCTAGATTTGGCAACATTCTCCTCAACCAGCACAGATGTTAATAATAAAACCAAAAAGTTTGATTTTCACAAATACAGGACTTCAAAACATAGGAAACGAAGAAGATATAATAAACAAGAAGATAAAGAGCAAAGCTTTAGATTTGAAAACATACTGCGAAGTTTTAGATCTGAGACACAATCACAAGAAAAGAAATACCAGATCTAAGGATGCCTTTCACATCGTTTGTCGTAGGGGAGTCATTGCCACACTGGACAATTTCATTTAGATCATCTTCTCTCTATCTATTGGGTATATTCTCACAAGTAAAAGGTGCTCATGATAGGTGATCCAAATACTACAAGAAGCTCATGATAAAGTCACAGAAGTCAGAGACAAGTTTCTATCCACAAGTTGATTGTGATTCATTCACAATTTTAAGATTGGTTCAACATTTTGAGGTGTAGTTTGTTGTTAATTTTTTAATTGAATTTTTAGGGTTTAAATATGCATATTTTAATTCTTGTTTCTGATAATTTTACATTTAATAAGAGTATTTATATGTGAAAAGGCCCATTAAACTCTACTATTATATTAAAATTTTCATAAAACTTTTATTTTAAAAGAGTAGTAATACATATACAAAAGTAATAACATATCTTTACCTAAAAATTGAAGGTATTATATTATCAGCTAGCCTATATCTATATATAAATTCTTCTTAATTCCTATTTCTAATCAATCGTAAGAATTATACATTCAATAAAATTTGTGTTTCTCATTCCTTAACATGTCAATCAACGCATTGAAATGTAATACTTTATGCATCTGTTAACTAAAATCTATAAGAAAGGCATCACACTTCCTTTTTTCTTTGTTTATTCTCTTAGGGATTGAGTTGATTGGTCTTTCTCTTTCTCTTACTTTCTATTTCTACATTGACTTTAGAAATGTAGAAGAAACAAAATGTTATGTCTGTTTAGTTTTTGTTTTTAGGCCTCCTAAGGAATGATGCAATGTTGTTCTATAAACTCTCATTTTGGTTAATTAGTTCTGATTGTCTACCAAAAAAAACAAAGAAGATAGCGAGTCTAGTTATTTGCTATTTGATTTTGCAGTTTATGGAACTGTGACCTTCATTGCATTAATTTCCTTTTCTGTTCATGGTTGGGCGGTCTTCGATGCTTGTACAACTGAAGAAGATATAATTAGGTATGTGGATGCTTCTAGTAGTTTCGATAATATTATATGAATAGCTAATTCGATTTAAAATATAACTTATGCATGCATTACACACAATTTATATATCATTTCTTATAAATAATTTTTCCAACATATTTTTAAAGTTTATACCTTGACATTTTTATATCCGTACTTTAGTTTTGGCACGAGTTTGGTAATTATTGGTGATTTATACGTGAGGAATCCAAAATTTTGATATGTATTTATTAATCAGAAGCTCATTTGAAGTGGTCTTCACATAACAATTTCATGCATGAATTTATGAACACTTATCATCGTTTCAGACTTTGGAATAAAACAAGATGAACCCTAGTAAAAGGTTTACTTTTTAAGGCTATGTTTGGTTGAACGAAAGGTTTTTAATATAATATAATGAAAATAAATGAAATATTAGAAAATTTTTGTTTGGGAGGGATGAAATGGTTCATAATGTATAATCTAGTGAAATGATGTTCGAAAGAAAGATTTATAATGTAATATAGTGAAAAGTTATTTATCATTTTGTACATTCCTTCCTAAACCTTCTAAATCGGAGATTTCTCATTTTTACTGTTTAGTATGAAATGAGATGCAATATAAAACCTTCATCTTTCATCCCAACCCATTCCATTCCATTATAAACCCTTCTTAAACAATGAAATAATATTACATTCTATTTCATTCCACTAATAAACCCCAACCAAACCTAGCCTAAAGGAAGATGAATCGATTTATTTCCATCTTTTTGTTTGCAAAACAAAGTGAAAGTATAATTTAATGTAGCCTTAATGCTACAAATAAATGCACTTTAGAGACCAATTCATGAGTATATTGAAATTAGATATCATAATCGACTCATTTAGGTAAGGATTAAGACAATAATTCTATTGTAATTAAGATGCTTTTTCACTCTCTTTTTTCTCCTAGTCAAACAAACATTCCTCTTATTGATATAGAGACATTATTCTCAATTGGATGTTTTTGGGGATGTCTTCACATGAGTATAACTTTGAGTTAGTTAACATTATACAGTCAATTAATTGGTTGTAGTTTAGTGATACAATTATTTGAAAGTATTCTTTTTCTTATATATATTCAGATGTACATGAATTCATAAGATAAATATATATTTCAAATAAAATTATACAGAGATCATAATTATGAGATTCACATTGCATTTCTGTATTATCCTTAAATTGTTTATATTCATTATTCTATTGAGAATAAACATTAATAGAGTATAAAAAGACTAGTACTTGTTATTTTTCTTCCTTATGAAGGAAGTACTTGATTTCATAGACTAAAATATGAAAATAATTAAACAAATATGTAGGTGCTTATTAGAAACAAGTTCAGTAAACTAATCTCATATGAGAAATTCATTTAGAATATTACTTGTATGTCTATAAAAAGCTTTATTGTATGCCGATCTTGATCTATAGATATAATTATTTAATTATAAAATTAAAGGTAAACTGAAGAGTTTAATTGTTTAATCTTAAATATGATTTAGGGTTATAATTTATATCCGTTGATAACATATTTGAGAACCTAATGAGTCATACACAAAGAACAGGTTGAAGAGAGAAATGGTGTTTTTAATTAAGTTAGACTTAATTGTAAATTTTGAAAAATTTTATGATTAAATATGGTATATTAATAAGGATCAATATAAGATATTAGATCTTATTTAAGTTCAAGAATTGTAATTCTAATTAAAAGTTAATTAAAACTAAAATTTTATTTTAGTTAAATTACTAAAAGGTCTCAAACCTATTATAAATAGGCTTAGGTTCTAAGACATTTAGCATTTTTTTTACTTAACCCTCTTTATAATAGTTGTAGAGTTCTCTCTGTTGGAAAATTGGGTTGGGATCTAATCCTGTGTGTAACAGAATAATTACAAAACCTTTTCATTTTAATTTTCTAAAAGCCAATATCACTTTAAATTCTATAAAATAATTAAAACATAAATCATAATAAAGCATTAATCATAATTCGAAGCTTAATCTTTCTCTTGTCAGATCCCTCGAATGATTTTTGAAATCGGTTTATCTCAATCACCATAGAAGCACAAGTGTTCGACATTTAACTGTATCTCTAGAACGAGTTGAGAGAACTTTATAACTAATACAGAGAGGGTTAGGCAAGGAGTGCTAGCTCCCTTAGAGTTTAAGTCTATTTATAATAGATTTTGGACATTTTAGTAATTTAATTGAAATTAAATTTTAATTTCAATTTAACTTTAATTCGAATTACAAATAATTATAATTAAATAATAATTATGCCCAAATAAGATCAAATATCTCATATTGATCTTTACTTATTAAATATCTCGTATTTAATCATAAATTTTCTCAAACTTTACAATCAAGTTCAACTTGATTAAAATATCTTTTCTTTCTTCAACCCGTTCTCGGCGTCTGACCCATTAGGTTCCTAAATATGTTAGTAATATAACAAAATTATAACCATAAATTATATTTAGGATTAGATAATTCTCTAATTAAACAATTATATTTATAGATCAAGATTGACATTTAGCAATATATCATGACCACCCAAATATTTAGGAATGTCAAAATAGTTTCAACTAATCTTTTAGTGTATGTTTTTTCGTATAATTCAATCCTTTCATGACATAATGTTCTGATTTGACATAGAACATGCAATTAATGTAACTTAATTCAAGTCCAATCATGTTAATTCTCATTTGAGTCTAATCATGTTAATTCTCCACCATTAGCAATTAATTTAATTAATGACATTTGTAAACTATTTTACAAAGTGTCTTTCCACCTTGGCCAAGGATTTTCATAATCAAATAGTAATCAAGAATAATAGAACATTCTCTCTAATTACTTTAGGGTGATGAATCTTATATTGATTACTCAACTACCTCTATATAGTTCATGTTATATTCAATGATTACCGACTAAGCTGTCCTTTATTAGAATAAGCAATAGCTAGTATCAAAATATAGCAATCCTTATACAAGATAACTTTAGAGATCTTAAGTCAAAGTATCACCGATACAATCATCTTAATGAGAATTTCCACAGATGTACAAGTAATGTTCTTAGTGGAATTCTCATATGTGTTCAATTTAATGAACTTATTCTCTAATATGCACCCACACATTTGTTTAAGTATTTCTATACTTTAGCCTATGATATCGAATACTTCCTTCATAAGAAAAAACATAACATGTGCTAGTTCTTTTAGGTCTATTAATGTCTAGTCTTAATAAAACAATGACTAGGAATAATATAGGGATAATATATTAATGCAATATGAATCTCATAATTATGATCTCATTATAATTTCATTTGCAATGTATATTTATATAATATCCTAGTTTGATTATTGTACTGTGTAATATGTTGTACATGTATTTTGTAGAGTATGCTCTACTTATAGTATACCAGAGTAATTTAAGCATTTAAATATATTATTGTGGTTATAATAAAGATCAAGGATAGACCAGATATGTTTCTGGACTTGATTGGAAATTTCTTAAAATTTTTTAAACTTCAAAAAGTTGAGAAATGATTTCGAACAAGATTTAAAAGCCTCAAAATGTGCTTTGGATATTTATGTGACACTTTTGAATGAAATCTAGATGATTTCGGTGACATTAAGTGATTTTCGGATTCAATCCAAAAATTCTTCCAGACAACAGAAAAAGTTATCGAATAGTTTCAAAATATGATGAAAAGCTTTGAAATTAGGATTATAGTCACTAGGAACTAAAAGGGGTTAAAACGAAGGTTGTTTGAATAGAATTCGGGTAATCCAAAATTATTAGAATAAAATGCCCTTTTTGGAAAATAATAGATATTGATAATTTTAAACCCATTCAAAATTTTTAAAAGAATCCAATCAATAAGTATTGACCCTAATTATAGTATTTCACGATCAATTTGATGATAAGACAGTTGTGAAATATTTTTGGGATTTAATTCAGTTACTTGGTGAATTAAATCTAATAAAGGACAACCTTTATTGGTCTTTTGTACTCATTAAGGGAAATTTGGTCTTTTTACATGATGTTAGTGGATTGATGAGTCATTAGAGATGGCCAATAAGAAAATGACATGTGTATGATGAGTCGTTAGTGATGACAAATAGGAAGGTTACATATGCAATCCATTAAATGAGTATAGAAAACAAAACTTAAGACATTATGCTTCATTTTGGGAGAATGTTGTGAGAGTGGCATTAAAGAGCCTAAAAACTAAAACAAAATAAAAGAGAAGAAAAAGTGGGTTTCAACCATTGATGAGAGAAAGGAAGGAAGAGAGAAAAAAAAGAAAAGAGAAAGGAGAAGAAAGAGCTAAAGCTAAGCCATGGAGAAATGATCCAAGGAATTCTTCAGGCTCTTCCACCTCCAATAAAGCTTCTAACAAGATTTCATAGCTATCTAGGTGAAGAGGGAGAACAAAATGGCTAGGTAAGCTTACTAATTTTGTTGAAAAATTGGATTTGTCGGGTTATAGGTTAGATTTGGTTTTGATGGTGTAAATTGCACCCTTTTGATGAGATGTCAAGGTTTTATTGCATTGGAAGCAATTGGAAGAAGAAAATAACGTGAATCGAGTATATGGAACCTTGGTCAAACCTAGTCAAAGGTGAGATCTATTGCCTAAAGTGTTTTATGTTGTTATTTGATAAGATTAATGAATGACATTAGGAAGTTAGTTTAATGATGAAATAATGAAAAAAAACCATGAAAATGATTGGATGAGTTTTTGGCCATGGCTGGGGTTGTTAATGTGATATGATCCAAACTCTTATTTTGATGTTTTATGATATTTATAGCATGATTTTGATGCTAATGAAGTAAAGAAATGAAAAAGAATTGATTTGGAATTGAAATGATTGGATGAGTTTTTGGCCATGGCTGGGGTTGTTGATGTGATATGATCCAAACTCCTATTTTGATGTTTTATGATATTTATAGCATGATTTTGATGCTAATGAAGTAAAAAATGAAAAAGAATTGATTTGGAATTGATTTTGGTAGAAATTCGGCCTAGAGTGCTTGATTTTGTAAACGATTTGGTAATGAAATTTTATGGCTTAAATGTGTGTATTAAATGTCATGGAAATGAATTTGAATTGGTTCTAAGTGATAGAAATCAAATAGAATTTAATTGGAAAATTTGAATGTTAAATATGTTAAGTTTAGCCTTAAAGGCATTTTGGTATAAAAGCATAGTTATGATGTAATGACGAACGAAATGTAATTAAGGATGATCATTAAGTGTATTTTTGGTATTGGAATTATTAATATGTTATTATTTGGAAAAAAATTGGTATATGGAGCGCGTATATAGATAGTAATGAAGTTGCCATGGTTTATAGTGTATTTGATTGGAAAATGTGTTAAGAAGTTGAATATATTTGTATTAAGTTTTCATATTAGAAAACGAAACGAACTGAAGGATTTCGAAGTGGTAAAATTGAAACTAGCAATTTGTGAGTGTATTTTAACTATTTTATATGACTTAATTCTTTGCAAAAGAATTGATGACATTTGAGTATTCTTTAAATTGATTTTATGCAAATGGTTTCTATTTATGAAGACTAGCAAGTTATAAATGTACTTAAATTGAGTTTATGAAAATGATTTTCATTTGATCATGAAATTAATATTTACACTGATTTTATGCAAATGATATTTTACAAATGAATATTGCTAGCATAAATGTATGCTTTGGCAATATATGAGTTTTAATTTGAAAGTTAAATTTTATATGATTAAGAATTACATTGAAATAATTCAATTATGAATCCTCTCATACTTGATTTAGAAAATAAGATGAGTCATAAATGTAATTGCTGCTTTTGCCTTTGGTACATCGCTAGGGTTTATACATGTTATTATACTGGTATATTTATGTCAGTTAACCCATTACGGGCGAGCGATATAGAACCAACTCCGTTAATGGTGATTAACTAGTCACTGGTAAGCGATGTAGAACTAACTCTGTAACTTGTTATAAGTAAGCAAAGCAGAATCAACTCTGTAACTACTGGTTTATAGCGGTTAACTTGTTCTAGGTAAGCGATGTAAAACCAGCTCTGTAACTAGTGGTTAACCAGTTGAGGGTAAGTGATGCAGAACCATCTCTCTGACTTTAGGCTTAGTGTACCATATGGGAAAGAAACTGGTAGCGGGCTATGTTGAGCAAGAACATTCATGTAATAATAATGCCGCCATTATTTTTTAAAAAAGTGATTTGAGAAGTACCATATAGTACCACTTCTAGTGTTTGACTTATTTTTAATATAAAAGTTTTCAAAAAATTTATTGCCACCACTGTTCATTGTTTAAGGAAAATGGAAAATGGAAACTTGTATATTATGAGTTTAAGGTCAAAAAACATATTGTAATAGTATTCAAAAAATTTGAAATTTTGTTTTACTAAACATTATTTTATTACCAGATTTGATGGTGCACGAATAAATTGTTATGCAAATGCTTTACCATGATCTTTATAATTGTATGAGAATATTACAATTATGTTGTTATGAAAAGTTCAACTTTTTTAGTAAACTAATTAACACTCACTGAACTCGTTTAACTCACCCTTATTTTTATGTTTTTAAACAAATCACTCTAGGTAGGTGTATAGGTGTTGCGATAATTGGGACTTCGTTGCAGGGTTAGTTGTATCATCAGGTGTTGTTGTGCTTGTGTCATTTTGATATGTACATTTGTGTAAAGAATTGACGTTTCTAAAGGCTTTTAAATGACATGCATGGATATGTTTTAGTTTTTTAAAGTTTATTGTTGCTTGTGAGTTGACTTAAAGTTCAAAATTTGTAACTGAGAAATTAGTGTGAATATAAAAGCGTTTTGAAATTTTACAGGGCTTTTGAAAATTTTGAGAATGTTAAAATACAGTCGTTGTGCTATCGAATTTTTTAAAATTTTTTAATAAAATGATTTTAAAAAGTTTCCCACTATTTTCCACGCTTTTAACTTTTAGAGTATTAAAGGTTTTTAATAGTTGAAAGACTTGACTTTACAGAAACTCTTCAGTTGAGTTAGGTATCGATTGGTTAAGTTTGGATTTAAAATATTGATTGGTTGAGTTAGATATCGATTGAGTGAAAATATGACAATATTTAGATTTAAAATTTTAAAATATTTAATCATGTACCAATTATACAAAATGTTTAGGTTCCACGTGATGCTTGGAAAAAACTGTTCAATTGACATTTTATCACTTCTTTGAAGACTGAAAACTATTGCTAGACGATTTAGTGGATACATCATTAATGGTTTAGATTTCGTAAGAATAAATAACAGTCGATATAGAATTAATCAAAATAATGATGTTATGTTGTTGGAAGCTGATGGAAAAGCTTATTATGGTAAAACTATTTTTAAAAATTAACTTGATTAGTTGTTATGAAAGTTTCAATATAGCATTATTTCAACGTGATTGGGTGAATATAAACTCCAGTATAGGAGTAAAGAAAAATCTATACGCTTATATGGTTAACTTTTCAAGGTCAATCCACATTAAAAATTTCTTAAAAGATGACTCGTTTATATTTTCATCGATTAAAGCAAGTGCTACATTAAAACACCATGAATGATGTTGATTGGATTTATATCATTGTGACAAAACCAAGAGATTGGTACAAAATGGGCGAAAATTTTCAAAGGAATGAATTTGAGAACGATAATTAGTGCATATTTCCAATTATTAGCATTATTTTAGAATTAGATGTTATTTGGCAAGCGAGTTTAATCTCATAATTTTGATAATTATAAATAATAAAACATTAATAAAGTTGTTTAAGGGGTCATATGAAATATTTAAAAGTAAGGTAAAAGACAAAAATACCTCTTGTAGTTAAGAAAATGTTGGAATTTCTTACTTATACAATTTTTAAAAAGGAGTTTTTTCTAAAATATAATAAGAAAGAAGCATAATTTATTAAATAGTTTCCAATTAAATTTTAGAAATGTTTTCAAATCAAATTTAATTTTTATTTGAAATACAAATTTATTTCATTTACGAATAAATACGTTTAATCTAACTTAATTATCCAAAGAGTCGGAGATATTAGTTTAGAATATGAAGATCAATAACTAGAATTAAACAAAACTTGATATTTTTTGCATATAATTTGATTATGAGTACATAAGTTGCATCCTTCATTTATATGTTTGATATTTATTGGATGCTTGTTAAATTGTATGTTTTACATGTATGATATTTTCATGCAATTTTGTGTTTGATGAGATGAATAAAATTAAATCTCTTATTAAAATATTATGAACATATTGATAGCATGATTATGGCCTACTATTATTTAAGAACAAAACCAGAGTTTTGTTTATTATAAGGATTGTTAAGTAATTGAAGACCTTTTTAACCCAAATATGTTTTTATCGTAAATTAATTAATCATGGTTAACTAAATTTTTATGTTTGGATGAGTTATTCATAGTTATATGAATTTAGAGGCAAAGTTAGGAGTAACATATAAGATATGTTTTGGCAAAAGATGTCACCTAACGAATTTATGAGTCAAATGATATGTAATTGATAACGATCTTATCTACCTAATTTAAGTTTAGTTGGTTTATTGAGAGACTCAAAATCAACTAAATTTTAATAGGATCCTAACCTACTAGAAAGAATAGAGTAATCTTTTCAAACAGTAGTGAGGGCTATTATTTCAAATAAAATAATGAGAGTAACCAAATTTATGATTAAAGTCTTGATCTTATTTGATAGTATTGGCATATAGTCAATAACTTACTTTTCTTAAATTTATATTTTATTTTAAGTGAAATTTACCTTAGTATATTTGACACTAAATTAATGAACCAAATTTCTTGGACATCGGTTATGTTTGAGAAGATTGCTCCAAATCAAATAGAAAATTTGTATGTCTACTATGCAATTTTGCTATTAATCCCTATTGTAGATTTGGAGTTAAAGTTTTAGAGATATGTCAATATCATAAAGATGAAAAAATGTAATGATATTTTGAGTTAACTAATATCTCATAAACTTTGATGACAACATATAAGATGTATGTCAAAAATAAAGCCTTTAATTTTTGTCCATATTTAAACTTTTAGAACTATTGCATCAAAGATTTACTCTATGAAATCTATTATAGTATGATAATATTTTTCATGAGAAAAAAATGATTGCATGACTTTTCTTACCTATTCGTGATATGATAGTGATCATATGTATATTTAGTTTATGCTTATGAGTATTTGATATTAAATTTATAGTCAACATTATCATAATGTTCAATACATGATAAGAAATAGATTTATTAAGTAAAAATAATTGATTTAAGTTTATACAAATAGTTTTATGTATTAGATTAAAGGAGACTTATGCTTAAAATATGTGTTAAGAAAACTCAGCTGGATAATTGATACCATCCTTTTATGACATGTTGGTTAATTCAACATAATGAGAATTATAAAGTTAAACACAAAGATATATGTATATGTTTGTGTTTATGTGTCTTTTCAATTATAAATCATATGGAACTTGCAAAACTTATTAAGTTGCATAATAACTAAATCAACCTTTGCTGCGCCTGGCCCGTCCTCTAGGCACCTTTAGAAGGCAAGGAGTGTGACAATGTACACGCTTCCCTTCGCTCCATAAGGCCTTTTCATCAGTTGCAGGGTTTGGTGGCCTGAAATTGACTTGGCTTCACAAAAAGGCCTTATTGGATGATAATGATATTGAATTATTAAGTTTTACATATGTGATATGGGATATAATAGCAATTCATGAAAGGACTATACTTATATTTTATTATATTTCTAATGAATTTATATGATATAGTCATACGTATTCAATGAAACATTAATTTAAAATTTTGAAAAGTTCAAATGATTTAAATCTAAGTAGAAATTAGGCATTGAAAATGTTGAATCACCTTAATGAGATTTAAGGTTTTCTTTGTTATCTATAGAGAATGAGATTTTCTAGTGAACACCTTCATAATTAAATTCTATAGGAGTATGGATTTAAGTAAAGAGAAAAATGCAATATGTGATATTGTATCATGCAATATTTATTTCTTCTATAGCTAAGCCTAGTAATACAACTTACCTTCAAATTTTCCTATTAAATCAATTAACAAGATTTCATATTAGATAGGAAATGCTAAGACTTTGGTAGTCAAACTTAATAATTTAAGGATGTGATGCTTAATTGAAGCATATATTATTCTCTAAGTTTAGAACTAAATTGGATAATATAAGGTTATAATATATCTAAAAGATTGGATATAATCTTACAGACCCCATTGAATAGAGTGATTGCTTCAATGTATACTTATAGAAGAATGGTTCTCAAAATAAGTTGTAGGAGTAAAATGAAATTTGAAAAGTTCAAATCTTATAACAATACACCCAATTGGAACTAATGTCTTTATTGATATATTTGATGTATAGTTAAAAGACTAAGACATGTTGAAAAATTCACTTTTATGTTGAATTCAAAGAGTTTATCTAGAAATGATTAAAAATTTATCATGCCTACAAAAAGGTTAGTGGGAGTATAATTGTCCTTTTCAATATGAGTATGTAAAGACATATTGTTTATAAAGAATAAAAATTCATGTTTTCAATTATTGAATGTATAATACTCTAACTCTTATTGGATATAAAGAAGGTAATAATTTAATTATGGGAATTAGATATATAAAGATAGATACTAAAGTTGTTACCTATTCTAAGTCCATATGCATAGATAATGTACTAAAGGTGTTTAGGATTTGAGATATTTAATTCTTGTAAAGTATTAAAGATATCTATTATTTCATATATAAGTTGATATTTGAATTCAAGGTTACATCAATATTAACTTTAGAAGTTAATCCTAGTTAAGGTACATTTTATATGGAATAATATTTTTTTGAAATTGTAAAGGTTTCGATGTAGCTATAATTACTAATCAAGCCCAAATAAAATTTTCATTTAGTGGAAATAATTATTTGGATTAAGAAGTTTTTAACAAAATTGGTTTAGTTTCTTGAATTATTTAAGACAATAAAGTACTATTGAACATTAGAGTCATTTTGGTAGTTTCTGTTAATTGTGAAGATAATTAAGAAGTAGGTTGTCACATTTAAGCAAGTACTCACTATAGTAAATCTTGTAGAATTCTCTTACTAAACTACTGCCCTAGTAGTAATATGATCGTCATATAGTGATATAATATAAAATAATTAAACGATTACCTTAGTGCAAGTGGGAGATTTTTCGTTTATACCCTACAACCAATCTATTGGTTATAATTTAGTGATATAATTATTAAAGGGCATTCTTTATCTTATTCAGACGTATATGATAAAGTTCATAGAATAAATGAACATTGCAATTGAAATTATACTGAGGTAATAATTATGAGAATCATGTTTATGTATTATTCCTATATTGTTCCTAGTTATTTTCTATTAATATTGGACATTAATATATCATAAAAAGACTAGCACACATTATGTTTCTTCCTTATGAATAAAATAGTCGATTTTATAAACTAAAGTATAGAGATACTTAAATAAACATATAGGTGCTTATTAGGGAACAAATTCACTGAACTGACCCTATATATAAATTGCATTTAGAACGTTACTTGTATATCTATAGAAATTCTCATTGTGATGATTGTATAAGTGATCTTTTGATTTAAGATCACCAAAGTATCTCATATAGGGATTTTTATGTTTTAACACTACCATTCTGATTAAAGATAGCTTAATCGGATATCATTGGATATAGCATAAACTATATAGAGGTAATTAAGTGATCAATTTAAGATTCATTATCTTAAAGTAATTAGGAAGAATGTTTCATTGTTCTTGATTAGTATTAATTAGAAAAATATTTAGTCAAGATGGAATGACACTTTGAAAAGATTTTTCTAATGTTATTAATTTAGTCATATTAATATGCTATGATCCAAATATAGTAGATAATAATTCCAAGCTCCACACCCAAACAAAACATTGTATGATGAAATGATTGAATTATAAGAAAAAATTCATGTATAGAAATGTTAGTCAAAACTATTTTGACATTCCTAAATGTTTAGGTAGTCATGATGCATTGCTAAATGCTAATCTTGATCTATGGATATATATTATTTAATTAGATAAATTAATCTAATCCTTAATTGTTAAGTCAGGAGGACTTTACGATAATAAATTTTGATGACAATCAAATAATAATAATGTTAGAAATAAATGAACTAGTTTGATACGTGTGTTAAGCGTACAGAAGAAGCGAAACACAAAAGAAGTAGAAGACAGAAGAAGCGAAACACAGAAGAAGTAAAAGACAGAAGAAGCGAAACACAGAAGAAGTAAAAGACAGAAGAAGCGAAAGACAGAAGAAGTAGAAGACGGAGGAAGCAAAACATAAAAGAATTAGAAACACAGAAGAAGTAAAAGACATAAGAAGCGAAATACAGAAGAAGTAAAACACAGAGGAAGAAAAAGACAAAAGAAGTAGAAGACAGAGGAAGCGAAACACAGAAGAAGTACAAAACACAGAAGAAGGGAAACACAGAAGAAGTAAAGACATAGAAGAAAACACAGACGATACAAAGCAGAAGATACGCGAGTACATCGAGCACATAATTAGTTAGTTAGAGTTAGTTACAGAACTCAACTAAATAGTGGTTTTCAAGAATCAAGAAGCGGTTATCAAGATTAAAAGAAGTAGTTAAAGACTTAGACTATAAATACGAGTCATAGTTGAATACTGAATAATTTTTTAGAGAGATCTTTGATTCTACAACTTTTGAGCGTTCAAGTGTGTACTTAAAAATTATGTAGTGCGATACTGTATAGCTAAACTACTGTAACAATAGCTTACGATATCTTTCTAGTGAGAGAAAGAAAAGGCTGAGAGCCTAGAGAGGCTAAAATAGCTGAAAAAGAATACTTGGTGTACCTAAAGAGGCTTGAGACGAAAGAAAGAATACTTGTACATTTGTCGAAATATAATGAATACTTAGAAGGAATCTGAGGACTGGACGTAGCTCATAGTTTGGGGTGAACCATTATAAAATCGCAGTGTCTACTCTCTATCTCTCATCTTATTCTATTTTGTTCTTAAACAAGTACATAGAAGTTATTTGCGATTTAACTCA
>JAOTJB010000002.1:22846928-22862663 GCA_027123815.1 Erythroxylum minutifolium | reverse complement strand
TCACCATTTTTCATAATTACAATTTGTCATACTTACCCGGAAATGCCAAATGAAAGCATATGTAGAATTGTATGGATGTGCCAAACAGTATATTATAACTTATGTCTAACATTCATTGAGCTTAAGTCATGTAAATGTCTCACATAATTATGTATTCTAGCTGTATGTATGGGTGACAGGATGTTACAATTCTCCCCTCCTAACAAAAATTTCGTCCTCGAAATTTCTTACCTAATTGATCAAATAGGTAGGGGTATTGGGTCCTCATATGATCCTCCGTTTTCCAAGTGGCTTCCTCACTCGAATGATTTCTCTAAAGGACTTTCACCATTGGAATCACTCGATTCTTCAGTTGCTTATGTTGATAGCCAACTATCTGTATGGGTTCTTCTACATAGCTCAGATTACTAGAGACTTCAATCTCTTAAGTTGGTATCACATGAGTTGGATCTGATCGATATTGTCTGAGCATGCTTACGTGAAACACATTATGTAGTTGAGGTTGCGGTTGACTACTGCACACCTTAGAAATGGCTCAGGTATAGGAGACTCAATGTTGCGATAATGATCACATGAGGACCCAATACCCCGAAGGAAATTAGTTATTATCATTTTGTAATATCTTTAGAACTTGTATAGCATTTTGTAAACAATCATTGAGAAGAACAGTGTAAACCTTATCGGTGAATGAAATAAATGAATGTTTTTGGAGAAATTATAATGCCTTTCGAATATACGGGTTAAAGCCATGTATACGTTAGTTTTGCCATTGCTCCAACATACCATTATCGTAGGTTATGTTCCTAAAAGCTTAGGTACGTACCCTATGGTAGTGGGATGTTGCATCGTAGTCGTTCCATTTCTGAGAGAAAAATTATGCGGAGTTCTAAAAGTGTTTTAGAATATGCTAGCACACATTAGCTGCTACCTGGATCGTTCATCCTCGTGTGGATACCGATAGAGGACTTCACGTGCTGCCGCATCTACAAATCTAAAAAACAAATACCAATCTATGTCAAGAGGTAATTCCGTACATGTGAAATTTTGGTTATACTTCTTATTGTGTAGTTTCGGCTAACCAAGGCATAAGACACGAAGTCCTATGGTCCATTCCACTACGTATTGTGAATACCTGGGCTATAGGCGATCCAACATAATGCATACCCATAGGCTACCATGTTATTGATATTACAAATAGAATAATATTATAAGACCTAAAAGGTAAAGTTTAGGATGCTAAAGACACTTGGGATGAATAGATCTATAATAGTTTGTTGATATACTAGACAACATTAAGAACACTTATTAGAGAAACAATCTTCATCCTTTCCTTTAGAGTTAAGGTCTTGATATATATAAAGGGTCGAACAACTAAATTCTTGCAAAATAAGATATCAAAATCTCCAAAGTGGGGACACAGTCTTTCGAAAATCAAAATTATGATAAACAAAAAAATTGTTAAAGGAAGATACCTCCAAATTGATCAAGGCCATATTGCATAAAGGATTCAGTTATGCCTAGAAGTTATAAGCTCAAGAGGCTCAATATCTCAAAGTTACCTTATATCTAAAATGGAACTTATATAGATATTATCCCTATCACAAAAGTTTTTGGACATACTCAAACATAAAAAAGGACTAGATGTTGAATTTATTCAATAGAGTCAACACTCTACCTTATTAAAGAAAGATAGATAAATATCTAATGGAAAAGGAAGTAAAAGGGTCATAAACCAAAGAATTTAGTTTGGGAGTTGATTTATAACTTAAGGATGGTGTTGGGCACCCTATTTTATTTGTTTATGTAATTACCTAGATCTCGAAAAGATTTTCTAAATTTAGGAGTTTAAAATAAGTGATAAGTTAGGTGCAAGCTAAAAAGGTAGAGACAAAACATGCAGTTGAATGCCTAAGAGTTTGCAAATTGACCTAAGGCTTAAAATAAAATATCCAAAATGATTATGAGTTTAAAAAGGAAATTAAATTAAATAGGTGGATATTTAGAAGTTTACTGTTTTACCTAGGGTTTTTAAATAAAAGAAAAATTCCTATAAAGGATCTTAGGATTTAAAATAGGAAAAATGCCTAGAAAGGATGATAGGTCTTGAAATCAAAGAAAAAGCTTAAAGTTGGTCTTAAGACTTAAACAATGTTGAAAGCTAAGTCTTAAAGCATAGATTTACAAAGAAATGCCTGGAGGTGAGTCTTATGACTTAGAATTAAAAATAAATGCCTAACGTCGAATCTTAGGACCTAGAAACTAAGAAAAAGTACTTAAAGCTAACTCTTAAGGCTCAAAATCATAAAGAAATGTCTATATCTAAGACATAAGACTTGAAATTTAAAAGAAATAGTTGAACTAAGGGAGGTTATAATTGATGCTATGATGATAAAAAAAATGACTACTACCAATGTGCTTATCATTTTGATGAAAAGTAATATTAGAATAAAATGAAGCCATAAAATCAAGAAGATAGTGTATAAAGTTTATAAAAGAGTAGTTAAAGTTTGCAATTAATGAAATGAAAAATCAAAACATGAATAATTTAATATTTTCTCATCAATGTCATTTCACATTTTTATTATTATTTATGAGCTCGCTCTGTTAATTTGATGATCCAAAAGGCCCATCATGCCTAATCATTCCATCTTACTTTATTACATGATTCTTTGCATTCATCAAGAAACATCGAAGCTTTCGATTTTAATATAAAAGCCTCTTGATCTTTCACATAATCTTTATGGAATATTTTAAGAAGTGCTTTAATTATATTTAGATTAAACAAATTAGTTTTGAGCATTTTAAGTAGTTAAATCATATTTTTGGGTTGATTGGTCAACCAATATAGGTTAAAGCTATTAAATTTGAAGTATTGACAGTTGCATATTGGTTGGTCGACCAATCTGTCAGATTGGTCAACCGTATAAGTTACTAGTCGATGTATTGGTTAACTAATATGTCATATTGGTTGACCAATATAGGTTACTAGTTGACCTATGTCTAACGGCTAGTGAATATAATATTGTAAATGCATATTAGTAGACCAATGCATCAAATATAGCATCGTAACAGCTAGTTCTTGACTCTAGCTACTATTTTTTTGGGAAAAACTATAAAATAGTTATTTTCTTATTGTTTTTTGCATTAAAAAGGTTTTGATTGTTGTATACTCACGTATCAAAGAGTTTTTCATTCATTTAAACATCATTGTACCATATTTGTGTGAGTGAGCCATGTTGGTGTTATGAAATGAATAAGTGAGATATTTTTTTAGTTATAATACGTTGTTGGGGTGTTGAATATTATACTTAGGGTGATCCAACTAATATTGAGGCTCCTCTTCATCTTGGAAGAAGAATGTAAGAAGATTTCTGCTTTATCAAAAAAGGCTGCACATAGGTTATTCTTCGTCTTGAAAGAAGAATTATAATATAATTTCAACAAGGGCTTTGGGAGTAGATGTAGGCAATGGTTGTTTGCTAAACCATTATAACTCAGTTTGCATTCTCTTCTCCCTATCCTCTTTAAATTATTTTTCAATTATTTGATTAATTTATATTAAAAATTTTCTTATTTATATTGAGTGTTATTAATTGAGTATATTTGTTATAAGTTTATTGAATTTTGTAAACATGCAATTCATCCCCCATTTTTGAGTGCCATTAGGGACTAACAAGTGGTATTAGAGCAGGTTTATTAGGCTAGTATTTTTAACGAAATCTTATACTAAAGACCATAATGGCATTTTTAGGAGCATCATCATTCAACCAAAAGGGATAAAGCATTAGTAAACCACCTTCCTTTGATGGCAATGATTATCTTTATGAGAAAACTAGGATCTATTCTTTTTAACATCTAAAATTGTAGACTTATGGGAAATAGTTTCTAATAGATAAAAAAAGTACTCAAATTAAAGGAAGAATGAGAATCTCAAGATAAGAGATTATTTTCCTTAAATAGTAGGGTTATGTTTATATATATATATATATATATATATATGCTTTTTTGTTCAATAGGAAGAAATGAATTCAATAAGGTTTGTATGTGTAAAATGACACTAGAAAGCATATCTAACATGCATACTAGATTTATTGATATTATTAATGCTCTTAAGGGTCTTGGATAGACCTATACTAATGTTGAAATGGTAAGAAAGTTGCTTAGGCCACTTATAAATGTGTGGAAAGCTAAAGTGACGGTCATACAAGAAGGTAAGCATCTAATAACGTTACTATTGGATGAAATTATTAAACCTCTCCTCACATACTGAATGAATATCCAAGAGACACATGAAGAGACGACACTTTCAAAGAAAAAGAATTTAGCATTTAAAGCCTCAAAAGGAGAATCAAGTGAGGGCTTGGCTAGGCCAAGGCCCAAAGCGGACAATATATGTCGGCGGGTGGTTTAGGGCTATTACAAATGATATCAGAGCCAGTACCTGAACCAGTGTGTCAGCGAAGATGTTGAGCCCTAAAAGGGGGTGGAATGTGAGATCCCATATCAGTTGGAGAGGAGAACGAAGTACGCCTTAGAAGGATATGGATACCTCTCCCTCACAAATGCGCTTTCCCAAGGTGTGGAAAGAGCAAAACCGTAAGGGCTTGACTGGGTCAAGGCCCAAAAGCGAACAATATCTGTAGGCGGATGGTCTAGGGCTATTACAAACATAGTCAAACATGGTATAAGGTTGGTCCACCATATTGTAGGATTCTTCTATGTCTATATTGTAGGTTGGTCCACCATATTCTAAGCCTTCTATCCGACGATCTAGTTCAAACTCCTGCAGTTATGTTCTATAAAGATTCTTTAAAGCAGTTCTTTTAATTTTCAGATTTGTGTCTATTAAGCTCTCAGATGTACTCTGGGTCATAAACTGACTGGGAGTCTAATTCTAAAAATTAAAGAAAATAAAACTAAACAAATTAAAAAATAAACTAATGTAAAATAAAAAGAAGAATAAATCAAAATAAAGCAATGTCTAGAGTAATAAAACTAAGGTTTTCCTAATATCAATATCCCTGAAAACGATGCCAAAAACTTGATTGATTATTTCTATACCAATATTAATTTATCTACAAGTGCATGACGTAGTTGTAGCTAACACAGACAATTATGGGTATAATCCCATGAAGAAAATGAATACTAGTAATTTATGTTATCCTATTATCTAGACACAAATTTGGTTTTGATTTTTAATAAAGAAAATAAAACTTAAACAATTAAAATAAATAGGAAATAATATTGAACAGAGAATAAAGAAATCACTTACAAATAATCAATATCAAGAATTAGTGTCTAGGTTATAAATCCCCCTAAAACCCTTAAATAATTAACTTTTTGTTATGCAAATAATTTTATTGATTATTGGACTGTGGAAAGTCCAATCGTATGCTAATAACTCACTTAAGACTACTAATAACCAATCTTACAATTATCAACCGATATTATTCAGGTTAAAGGTACTATGATTGCTTTATCAATTTATGAATTCTACTATTAGGTTTGACCTTAATCCTGAGGATTTATGTCAACCTATCTTTAGGTTTGCAATCAACTCCATTAATTTTGGTAAATCTACTCATAAATAGGATTTCTTAATCTCTATATTATGAAATTAGATTATGTACTAATATTGTTAAACACATAATTGAAGCACAATAGATCAATCAAAATAATTACATTAGATAAAAGAATTAAAACATGTTATAGCACAAACTAGGGTTCATCTCACCTAGACACTAAAGATGTTTAGTTACACATGATAGAAAATGAAATTAAACATAAATAGGAAGAAAAACGAATATAAAACAAAGAGTTCATAATTCTAAATCTATCTTCTTTTCTATTAAATGTTCTTACAAGGAAGAGGTTTGATGATGTATTCTATTTTATATGTCGATGATTTCTTCATGTTTTTCATATCTTTAGATCAATATCGCCCCTTTGAATGATCTTTATGTCTTGAATCGCCTCTAAAAGTCTCTGAAAGTCTGCTCCCCAAGTCTACCTCTGTTCATGTCTTTTTAAGATACATAGTCTGATACATGATTGTGTACTGGACCGTATAACCTAAAATCTTTAGAATTCACAATTTTGCATAGACTTAGAGACTTAAACAGCCATAGACATAATCTTGTATCCCTTATTTGTCGCAAATCTTTGTTTTATGCTATGTTTTTATTTAAATTCATCTCCTTTAGTCCATGAATGGAATTATAACCTATAAATGTACTTGGAACAAATTAAGTACTAAATATACAATAAAAGGATAAAATATCAAGCAAAATGCATCAAATATAAGTGTATAAATATAGTCAAATATGCATCTATCAGCTTATAGCTTAGACTTGAATTTTTTAAATATTTTCTCATCTCTCGATGGTTTATTTTATTTAGTGAATTCTTCTCTTTTACATCATGCAATCACTTATCGATTGGCAAAATAATGAGTAAAATCAAAAAAGGGTTACTTTTAGATTCATTTTAAGTTTAGGCACATACTAAGTATTTAGGCACCAAGCATAAGGACCAATTATTAGAAAAATAACATGTATTCTAGGAACTTAAGAACTTAGAGTCTAAATGAAGTTCTAATTAATTTTGAAAACATGATCCTAACTAAACTATAATTAACAGAAAAATAAAACAAAAAATTGTATGATACCTAAAATCACTTCATTAAAGGTTAAGTATGATAATCATTTTAGGTTGTTTCTTGCATCACTAATCTTTTTTTAATGAGCTTTAATGACCTTTGAATGTCACCTTTTTAATGAGCTTTAATGACCTTTGCATGTCACCTTTAAACATTTTAAGCTTTAACTTTATCGACTTCCATTGGAAAGATAAATAAAATGGCAAAGAGATGTAATTGAAATATAAAAAAGAAATGAATTTCTAAAATTTATACTATAAATAATAAAATAGGGGACTTATCTCTCTTAGTTCCACAGAATATCTTGAGATATTGAAGTGCATTGTAAAATCTTTGATTGCCCATTCATTTCCAAAGTTCTGGAAAACCTAAAGTTAGCTTATCCAAATGTATTAGTAGTTGCATAAGCCCATGTTTTTGGAAGTAAGCTCAACTAACTTCTAACAATATAGTGAATGGATTTAACTGATGTCAAGCCATATAAATAATGAGAAAAAAGCAAAGGGCTCGAACAAAGAAAAATAACAAATTTAAGGTAATTTTTATTGCTTTGTCAATTACAAGAAACCTTTTTATTTCCTTCAACTTAAGAATGCAAACATGAGAAAAATATTTTGCAATTAGGAATGCAATACTTATCAAAATCATTTCACTAATTGATACTATAGTATTGCAAATTAAAGAGCCAAAAAGAAGACCAACTATCATGGTTAAAAGAAGAATGAGAATGGAACCAAAGGTCTCCACTAAAGAAAAATAACAACTTTAAAGCCATTTTCTTTGATTGCTTTGTCAATTGCAAGAAACTTTTATTCCTTTAACTAGTTTAAGAACGAAAACACGAGAAAAAATATTTAACAATTAGAAGGCAATACTTATCATAATCATTTAACTAATTGATGCTATAATTCTACAAATTGAAGAGCCAAAAAGACTATCATGGTTAAAAGAAGACCATAAAGAAGACTATAATGGTTAATGGAATCTTGTGTAAACTGCTACGAACAAAGCATATACAACTGATCTAATACTTTTAATAAAATAAAAAATACATTAGTTTGATCATTGTAAACATAACTAATAGTTACAAATCCACCAAAAACACTAACTAGTAAAACACTAACCAAAATAGTTCCTTTTATGGAAATCTCTTCCTTAAGCATCATCATCACCTTTAATCTTGTAATAATCATCTTTAGGATTCAAGCACCGCCTTATGCCGCTCTTTCTAAGTATCTATTGCTTCTTTGTTTGTTTTAGAGAAGAGCAAGGACTCACTAAGTGAAAATGCCTACTACATCTAAAGCTATATAGAATTGGTGTATGATAGGGAGGAAAAAGGCGGATGTTTGATGTGAGACATGGAGGTTCCAAACTAACTTTTTAAGTAATGGGTTGCAGGATAATGGATTAATGATAAGTATAGGGTTGCAGTTATGGCTCATGATGCACATGGATGTCATTTAAGATTGTTGTTGGAAGCAAAGAAAGTTGGTTTGTGTTTTATTAAAAGTTTTAGCTATTCCCTTCTCATTCTTTATAGTTTCTTCTCTTTCTTCACATCGATGTCCTTGTCTATGTTGCTTTCCATCTTAGCATCTCATAATCTCCTCCATTTTCATTTTTGTTTCTTATTTTTCTACTATGCTTTTTATCCAACCATTTTTTCATCTTTTTTTGTGCTTCTTTTTCATTTTTCTAATGCTTTCTTTGTTATTTAACTCACATTGGTCCCCCTTTTCTCTCTATTTCATTTACTTTTTTCTCTATTTCTCTTTTTTTCTCTTTCCAAATGGTTCTTTCTCATATTCTCTCTATTAGTTTTTGTCCTCAAAATTTATTATATCCAATTTTCCTTTTGTGCATGCGCGTCTCTCTCTCTCCCCCCTGCCACCCATTTATTATTAGTTAATTTCTTTTTTTAATTTTAGTCCCAAATTTTGTTTTCTTTTTACATTTTAATCCTTTGAACCTTGCTTTTTTATTTTAACCGTAAACTTAAATTTCATTTGCCAATTATTCCTAAGATTTTTCAACTCACATTTTAAACATGAAATTAATTTTAAGGATTAAATAAACTTTTAAAAATTGAAAAATCAAATCCAATATAAATCAATTATAATAAAAATGAAATTAAAATGTAATGTCCTAAAATCAAAACAATTGAAAGTAAATGAAAACAAGATTAATGAGTAATTTACTTTGTAAAATATAATGAAAAATTAAAAATGTAAAAGCTTAAAATTTGAAATTGAGTACATATAAAATAAAACTAATTAAAAATGTTATGAAATAAAAATAAGCATAAAATATTAAAACATGATTTTTAATTTTCTTAAATTTTCAATAAAAATAAAAATAAACAAAATTATGGGGCATAATTGATATAAAAAGCTTATACATACAATACATAATTGTTATTAAAGTATTTCTCGTTTTTGTTCAAATGAAATTCAGGCACTCGCAATAAAATCTCCAGCCCTTAAATCCTCAGGTAAGAGAAATCTCTTTAGCAATGGCTCAAAAGAAACCTATAGGTGTAAATCCTTAAAGCTTATAATAAGAATTTTCAGCTGTTTAGATTAAAATAAAAATCTACAAGCTTAAAACCTCAAGTTTAGGAGAAGTGCCTTTAGCATCCAAATAGAAAATAAAAACTCCTAGGCCTAAAGGCCTTAAGTCTAAGAGAAGTCTCTTCATCGCTTAAACTCAATAAAAACTTATAGGCTTGAAGGCATCAAATCTTAAAGAAGTATCATCAACTTCTTGACCAACAAAAATCTATAAGCCTAAAAGTTTTAGGTCTATAAAAAGTCTTTTTAACTCTCTTACTTGAGAAAAACTTGTAGGACAAAAGGTCATAGGTTTAAGAGTGGTCCTTTTAGTTCCTTAGTTTATAAACAAAAGTTACGAGCTGAAAGGCCAAAGGCTTTAGAAAACTCCCTTCAATTCTCTAACATAAAAATTCGTCTAAGAGTCTTAAGATAATAGTTGCTTTCATGAATATCAAAAACCTTTATAAATAATAAAAAGTTGAAATATATCATAATGACAATCAAATTCATTGAAATTTATCAAGGAATGGAGTTTGAGTCTTTAAGATGAATAGGTTCATTTTAATTGCTGTGGAATTTGTCAAAGCAGTGAAGCTAGATTCGTTAAGCCTGTCAAGTTTACTTTAAATTTCTATGAATTTGTTAAAGTAATAGAGTTAGACTCCTCAAGCCTGTCAAGTTCAATTTAAAATTATATGAAGTTTAATAAAAAAAGTGGAGCTAGACTCCATAAGTCTACTATATTTAGTTTATTTTCTCCTAAATTTATCGAGGTAATAGAGCTAAACTCCTTAGGCCCGTCACATTTGACTTAAAATTTGATTAAATTTGTTAAGTTAACAAAGTTAGACTCCATATGCCTAAAATATTCAATTTATTTTAATTAAAATAAGGTAATGAAGCTAGATTCCTCAAGCTTGTCAACTTCATTTCAAATTTCTTTGAAATTTATTAAGAAAATGATGTTATATGATATATTCATATTTGAATATAATTATACACCCATATTTGATGTATTTTCTTGAATTTTTTGTAATTTTAATGTATAGTTGGTATTTAATTCACTTAAAGTTCATTTATAGGTAATAATTTCCTTCATGAACCAAAAAGAGAAGAATTTGGATGAAAATATAACATAAAATGAAGATTTGAAGCAAATAAGAGATACACAGTCGTGCTATACACTGTAAGTCTCACGACTCGTGTAAAATTGCAAATTCTAGAGTTTTTGAAATATACACAGTCTAATACACACCCGTGTACCTCCCAGAACCCTAAAATTTACTATAGAAAGATGTGAGTGGAGACCAATTAAAGAGAGTAGACTTTTAGAGCTGATTATAAATGTGAAGAACATTTAGAAGGGATGAGATTGATCCAAGAATGTGGAGAATGTGAATTAATTATCAAAAGATCCAATAGATTTCAACATCAAATCTCAAACTTGCAAGAACATTCGATAGAAGAAAAGGGAGATTTAGAATTATGAACTCTTTGTTTTCTATTTGTTTTTCTTCCTATTTATGTTTGATTTTGTTTGTTATCATGTGTAACTAAATGCCTTTTAGTGTGTAGGTGTGATAAACCCTAGTTTGTGCTACAATATGTTTTGATTCTTTTATTTAATGCAATTGTTTTGATTGATCTATTGTGATTCAATTATGTGTTTTATGTATGTTCTAATAGATTCAGAGCATTAGTACATAATCTAATTTCATAGTATAATGATTGAGAAATTTTATGTATAAATAAATCTAAAACAATTGAAAGGTTGATTACAAACCTAGATATAGGTCGACATAAATCCTTTGGATTAGGGTCAAACCTAATAATGGAATTCACAAATCGTTAAAGTAATATTAAAAACTTTATCCTGAATGATTTCAGTTAATAAACTTATAGATTAGTTGTTAGTAGTCTCACGAGAGTTATTAACATAAGATAGAAATTTTCATGGTCCACTAGTTAATAAAACAATTGCATGATAAAAGGTTAATATCTAATGATTTTAAGGGGATTCATTACCTAGACGTTAATTCTTAATATTGATTGTTTTCTAAGTAACTTCCTTTATTTCTTTGTTTGTTATTGTTTTTAATTTTATTTTATTTTCTTAATATTATTTTCTTTATTAAAATGAAATATAGCCCATAGGCTAGATGATAGAAGAATGACAATTACTAGTAATCATTGTCTTTGTGGAATCGAGTTGCACTTGCCTATGCTAGCTACAGCTACACTATGCACTTGCAATTATTCATATATTGGCCTTAGGTTTAGACCAATCAAGTTTTTGGCATTGTTGTTAGGGATAGTGATATTAAGAAAACCTTAATTTTATTACTCTAGTCATTTTTATTTTATTTAATCTTATTTTTCATTTTAATTTATTCTATTTGATTAATTTGTTCAATTTTATTTCTTTTGTAGAATAGGAATCTTAGTCAGTTTATAACCCAGAGCACATATGAGAGTCTAACAAACACAGATCCAGAGATTGAAAGAACAACATTCAAGAATCTTCAAAAAATGCAACTGTATGACTTTGAACTAAATCATCGAATAGAAGAATTAGAAGGTCAAGTAGACACTGAAGAATCATGCGATATAGCTAACCAACCGAGGACTATGTTCAACTATGCTAAGCCAAACTTAACTGGTGCAAAGTCTAACATGGTGAGACCAACTATTCAGGCAAACAATTTTAATTTGAGATCAAGTCAAGCATCATCCAAATGGTGCAACAGTCAATCCAATTAGATGGACTCAGGGACGAGGACCCCAACATGCATATCTCTAACTTTCCGGAGATCTACGACACTTTAAAAATAAATGGAGTTAATGACGATTCCATCAGATTACATCTATTCCTATTCTCGTTAAGAGAGAAGGCCAAGTAGTAGTTAAACTCCATATCACGTTCTTGGTTGACCACTTGAGAACAAGTGGCAGAAAATTTTTTATTGAAGTACTTCCCACCTACTAGGACTGCAAAACTAAGAAATGACATCTCTCATACTACCAAGCTATAGGTGAATATTTATATGATACATGGAAGAGATTCAAAGAGATGCTCAAATGATGCCCACACCATTGACTACCATCATGGATGCAGATCCAGACATTCTATAATGGGATAGGTCAAAGCACTAGGCAATCTATTGATGCATCATCTAACGGGACACTAAGCAACAAAACACTCAAGGCGACCTAGGACTTAATAGAGGATATGGGCATGAACAATTATTAGGGATGTCAATTATGGTCCGGCCCCTTTTTGGCCAGGGTTGGTCAAGCCACGGGCCGACCATGGTTGGCCCACGCGGGCCACAGTTTGGCCCGTGGCCCTCCTCTTTTTTTTGAAACGATGTCATTTTGAATTCTTTTTTTTTAAATAAATAGATGGGCCATAGCCCGGACCACGGGTGGGAAAGCCCGCCGATGGGCCGGGCCACAGGCTGGCCCGTCACTGGCCTGTATGGGCCACCACCCTCAGCCAAGCGCAGCCTGGCCCATTGATATGCCAAATAATTATCAACGGCGCTCATCTAAAGCACAAACTAATAGGCCAACAAAAGTATATGAAGTTGATGCAGAGGCAAAGTTGGCAAGCCAAGTGGAGTCCTTAAGCAAGAAGATAGACAGACTTACAATGGCTCCAAAAGGTCAAGTGATGCAGTGTAAGGTGTGCAGAGCAGAGCGCCAAGGACAAGATTATCAATCAGCTCAGATAAAACATATGGACCACTTGGGGCATAAGACCCCAAAATAATACATATAGAAACACCTATAATCTTGACCACCCCAACTTTTTATGGGAAAATCAGGGACAAGCACAAAACAGCCCTCTACCTGGATTGCAGCAGCAAGCATCGTAGCCTAAGAAGTTTGGGATGGAAGAGTTACTTATAAAGTTTATTTAGGAATTAAAGGCGAAACATTAGTAAACTGATGCTTCCGTATGTAACTTGGAGATTAGAATCAATTAACTAGCAAAGATTATGGTGGAAAGACCAAAGGGGAGTTTACCTAGCACAGCAGAAGCAAATCCAAAGGAACACATTATGGCAATCACCCAAACTAGTGACAGAAAGCTCCACAAGGGGAAAAAGGTGACTATTGAGAGTCACCTGAAGACTGAAGGTCTACAATAACCAAAGAGAGTAAAAAAATATTGACCTGCAATTCCATATCCTACTAGAGTGAAGAAAATTTTGTTGGAAGTGGAGTTGGATAGATTCCTTGACCTTTTAGAATAGTTTAAAAATGACTTGCCCCTTGTTGAATCTTTGTTGCAGTTACCAAAGAACATAGAATCTTCGAAAGAGCAATTGTTAAAACTATACTGAGTAAGGAGAGCTCTAATAAGAAAATCAAATTATCGAAGAAATAAACAGATCCAGTGAGTTTTTATATTCCTTGCACTGTTGGTTGTTTAAAAGCAGATAAGGCTTTAGCTGACCTTAGGGTGAAGTAAATATGATGACTTTTTCTCTATTTGAAAACATGGGAATAGGATAACTTGAACCAACTAGGATATGTGTGTAGTTAGATATTAGATTGGTAAAATATCCTAAGGGAATTGTAGAAGATTTACCTATTTAAGTTGATAAGTTTGTATTCCCTACTAATTTTTTAATTCTTAATATAAAGGAGGATACGAAAGTGCCTATAGTCTTTAGTTGACCCTTTTTAGCAACTGCCAAATCAATTATAAATGTTGACGAGGACAAGCTAACATTAAGGATAGGGGATGAAAAGGTCATTTTTACAGTTTCTAATGTCATGAATCATTCTCTTAAAATTTGTGGATGGAATTGAAGCTAATGAGTCTTGTCAAGATGTTTTTTAAGGTTCTACAGTCAAAGGTCTACTTGAGCCTTCGCAAATTCAAGGGAATAAACCAAAGGAGAAGCGTAGCATTAAGCGTCAAAAGGTAGCTTACTTACAGGTCATAAACCCATGGTAAGGCTACTACAACATAATTTATATAATCCATCTTGAGATTAAAAGATACATTGAGCTAATGACGTTAAAACAACACTACATTAGAGGCAACTCATGAATTAGCTAGTTTAATTTCATATTGTTTTGTTTTTGCTTTCATGTTTTTAGGATTTTAATTGAGCTTTTATGTGTTTTAGGATAGGAAATCAAACTTACCAACAATAAGGATGTGCGTACTTAATGTTAGACCCCATTTTCAGAGTCTAACTTGTTCTCTGATACCATAAGATATTGGTCCCTGGGTCTCAGTACTTATTACAAAGCTATGTTACCAGAGGATCGGGTAAGGATCATGTACAAGGACCCATCAGGGAAAGTTCGTCGCGGCTAACTTTTGGGCTTCGCTGCGACAAACTTTTCTAAGATCCTTTCTAGAAAAGTTCGCCATGGTGAGGTCACAAAATTAAGTGAGAGCGTCTCTCGGAAAAGGTTCGCTGCGGCTAATTTTTGGGCTTTGCCGTGACGAGACCTTCGGATAGACCCAAACCATCCAACACCAAAATGAATTCATCACAACACAAAATCCGTCACTACTAACAATTAACAAACTCAACCCAGAAGATAAATATGTACATGATCGATAGAAACTTTTTCAAATCTTAATCTCATTACTAAATCAAAATAGAGTTTGAACAAAGCTTTAATGGGCATTTCAAGCCACAGTACATTATAATCCGAAAATATATGATTTACACAAAGAAGAATTGTTCAAAATGCAACTAAAGCTTGGTTTTACAAAAACTAATTGACAATACAAAATAAGCATAATCTAGAGTAATGCCCTTATGCTCGATCACTCGATCTCTTGCTCATCGCCTAAAGATGAGACGGAAAAAGGAGGTGAGCTTAAAGCTCATGGGTAACAATTTTATAACCGATAACAAGCAAAACCATTGTAAAATTCACAATGCATCATGAAACACATATTTCCAAATTCTTAATTTATCAAATACTTTATAAGAAAACCAAATCATGCATTCAATAAACTTGTCAACACATAAGCACATTAAAATGGTTTGAGAGGTCCATAAATAGAACGAGCTAACACATTCCTATGAAATGGTCCTGTGTAGTCATGAATTGAACAAACTAACACAATCCCACATAGTAGTTTTTACGTAGTCATAAACATGAGGGAGTCCTTGAAGGAGCTCCATACCACTTGCGGGCAGGCGGGAGAAGCCTTTAGTCAAAGTGCACTTGACATACAAAATGGACCAAACCAAACACACATAACATGTATTTCATAACTTGTAAACTTATTGCCCAAAATGAAATTGTTTCCGAAAAGTGATTTCGTAAACATAGTAATCTATTTATTTCAAAAAAAAATTCATGTTCGCATTCTTTTCATAAATCATCCACATAATAATCACATACCAACCACATAGTACTTTCTCAAAGCATTCAAAGAGCAATAAATGCACGTTTATAATATAATTGAAAAACATTTACTTTCTTGATTTTGAAGAAACATTAATGGCTTATTATTCAATTATAAAAATGTAACCCACC
>JAOTJB010000002.1:22816565-22835548 GCA_027123815.1 Erythroxylum minutifolium | reverse complement strand
GTTTTACTATTCTTATTATTCTTATTAATTTTATTATTCGTATTAATACTAATAATAATAATTGTTAAATTTCTACTAATTATTAATTTATCAATTATTTATTATTAATTTTTTTACTATTATTAATAATTTTCTACTTATTATTATTCTTATTATTAATAATTTTATTAATTGTATTAATTACATTTTTATTATTATTATTATTAAATTTCTTATTATTATAAAAAACTTGTTGTAGAGTTGAGAGAGAAGGAAGAGTTGAATCGACTAGCTTATTTTTTAGTTTAAATTCATGAGGAATAATCTAAATACCAAGGAAATGATGAGATTTAGAATCCAAATAAAGCGTTACTACTTTTCCTAAATTGAGAAAGTTTTTACTTTCCTAACTTTTAAAAAAAATGAACTAAATATGATAATATAAATTTTAATAAAAAGATTACTTTCCCCATTAAAAATAGATGTCAACCAAACAAGACCCTTATGCAAAGAACATTTAAAAGAAAAAAATTAAAAAATACTTTTTTAGTTAATAATTAAAAAATTGAACTAGTTGGACTTATTTAATAGTCGCTGTAATAAAATTAAATAATCTAATGTAAGTTAATTTCCGATCTTAAAATACTTAATTTATTAGTCAATTGACTGTAACCCACTTCCAGCATTGCAGAGCATGGCTCAGTTCTGGAAACCCGGAGCCGATAGGCCGCGCATTCTGGAAGACGAAGACGGCGGCGTCGTATTCGTCTCCGCTGCTGTGTCTTCTGCCTCTACCTCCCGGTAATTAATTGCTCTCACATTTCTCTCACTGTATTTAAAAACTGGCATTAGCTTTTGCGATCGCATTTACATATATACATATATCAGGTTTGGTTATGCGAACATAGAGAAACAGAGACAGAGATTACCAGTTTACAAGTACAGGAATGCGATTCTGTATCTGGTGGAGACTCACGCCACTACTATTATCGTCGGCGAGACTGGTAGCGGCAAAACTACTCAGATTCCTCAGGTACGCCTTCTGTTAAGCTTAGGATGTGAGTAGGAAATTCTTTCTGAGGCATTGAAAACTCGATTGCTATTTGCTTTGATTTTTGTGCAGTTTCTTAAGGAAGCTGGTTGGGCCGATGGTGGACGTGTCATTGCTTGCACCCAACCTAGGCGACTTGCTGTCCAGGTGCTGTTGTCATTACACGTCTCTCAGTTTGTTTTCTGTTTGCTTTGAGTTCTCAAGCAACGTTGTTGTACTTCTGGATGTTATCCACCTCAAATTTGATCTACTTCCTTTTTTTCAAGTTGCTCTATGAAACTAACATTTGAATGATGGTTTTGGCTTCTCTTCTTGTTGAAAAGATTAAATTTAGGTGCATAGATAACAAGTCAATTTTATCAGCATTTTATGTTTGTGAATTGACTGTTGTTCATATACCCTTCTGCTTAATGATAATGCGTTTGTTAAAAAAGCATTTGCTGGCATGATCATCCAGGCTGTTGCTTCAAGGGTGGCCGAGGAGTTGGGAGTCAGGCTTGGAGAGGATGTTGGCTACACAATCCGATTTGAGGATCTTACCACTTCAGTGAGACTAATTAAATTCCTTTAGTAGCTTCACTTTCATTTGACTTCAATTCTCAATTTTATCATTTTACCATAGAGCATCTTTGCAATTTTATCTATACTTGTACTCTTTTTTATGGATGGAGAATATTTTTTTCTTTTCGTTTTCCCTCTTTTTGATGATTGATGCTCATAGTTGTGTTATGTTGGTAGTACAGATGTGACTAAGATAAAATTTCACCATAGAGCGTCTTTACAATTTTACCTATTGTACTCTTTTTTATGGATGTTGAACACTTTCTTTTCTTTTTCCCTCTTCTTTGATGAATAATGCTCAATTTCTTCTGTTGGCAGTACAGGATGTGACCAAGATAAAATTTCTTACCGATGGTGTCTTGATTAGAGAAATGATGGAAGATCCACTTTTGACCAAGTATAGGTATAAGTTGTTATTCCAACCATTTTCATATTGCTTCTTGTTTTTCAAATTTACAATTTTTTTCTATCTTTGAAACTTCAGAAGAAGGTTTTAAAATTTCTCTTTCTTTTGTTAGCCTTTGATTCTTTCATTATTGAATTCGTTTTGAACCTCTGCATCCCATCCACCCCCTAGCTAAAAGGATAAGGGGCAGATTATGTCTATTGGAATAGATCCATATTGTGGATAAATGCATGCATATCATGTACTATTGACTATGAAAAGCAGACTACATTGCATAGCAAGAAGTCTTCAATATGATCCATCTCTTGCTAGGAGCATCTATCTATATATTTATTTCTCTTACGTTGTTGGTTTACTGTTTATGTATATAAATTTCTTTTCCGCATACGGTGTTACAGTGTCATAATGGTGGATGAAGCTCATGAAAGATCCATTTCAACTGATGTAGTGCTAGGTCTCTTGAAAAAGGTTATATTTTCTGTTTTAACATTGTCTAAGTACTATTGAAGTAATTAAATACATTCATAATCAGGACATTACTGTTTCTTGAATTCTAGATCCAGCGGTGTCGACCTGAACTACGCTTGATCATCTCATCTGCTACAATTGAAGCAAAATCTATGGCTGCTTTCTTCCTGGACCGGTAATTTTGTGAGCATTTGAAGAGTGACAACTCTTACTTGTTGCTATGCTATCCATTTTTGTAGTGGAAAATTCTTATCTTTAATTATGTTGATCTGGCAGCAACCCTTAAGTAATTGCGTTACTCATCCAAAATTTAAGAAAATGTGTTTGTCTTGTTTTTTAGTCAAAACTATCACCTCTAAGCCAGTGATGGCATCTGTGCTTAAGTGCAGCTTGGCTGTGCTGGCCTGAAGTCAATTGGCTCGACCCAAACTAACATGGTTTTAGACCAGGCTTGATTTGTTTTTCAAATTTTCGGCCCAAGCTCGAACCTTGTCCGAAATCGGATGTATCAAGTGAAAAAAACATCGTTTCCAAAATTCAGATTGAAAAAAAGAAAATAATCGAACTTGGGTTGGGCCTGACCGGGCTTCTAGTCGAGTTTGGGCCCAATTAGGTATTTTGTTGGCGCAAGCCCGGCCCAGTCCATTGCCAATCTTAATCTAAAAAAATTAATATTTGACGCAATAAGGAGATTAATTTCTGTGAAACTATTGCAAACTTATTGTTATGTTGCATTCAACATGTCACATGTATGTGATGATAGTGGTGATGACTACTGCATGCTGCTTCCGCTATCTCCATTTGTATGATGCTTTCTCCCCTTCCTATGAAGCTAAAATAAAAGACTGCAATTACAGGAATTAATCAACTTTTAATTGTGTTTGTTTTGAACCAGCAAAGGGCGTCAAAGAGTGGAGACACTTGAATCTGGTCCAAGTAAGGAGCCTGCAATTCTGTCAGTTGAGGTATTTGTACTAGCAATAAGTGGTATATATCATGATATTGATGAAAAATCCATTCAGTTTAGAAGCTTTTTGAATATGGGGTCGTCCTATATGTGGAGTAGATCTGACCTGACCAAGATCTTGTTGTATTTGGATCCCTTTCAGGGTAGAGGATTTAATGTGCAGATTCATTATGTTGTGGAGCCTGTTGCAGACTATGTTCAAGCCGCTGTTTCAACAGTATTGACAATAAATGATCAGGTATTCTTGCTTAAATGATGCTGAAGCTTTTACTTTTGCTTTCGGAGAATTTCCATTGTTTTCTGTTTGGAGATGGAAAGCTCTTTATAACTCAAGATACTCAACATCCACCAAAATACACTTCTAGTGCATAAATGCAGACATGATACATAGATGAACAATATCTAACCTCTTTCAAAGTTCTCTTTTATGTAAACACTTGAAACCTAAACAGGAAGCCAATACAAAAGCAGATGACTAGAAACTGGTGCAACCTCAAATATATAGATAAACTTCACAGAAGTCTTTTAAGGATCTACCAAAATCTGAAATGAACTTTAGTATGGGACAATTTCAAAACTAGTTCCATATCCGTGCTTTCATCGTCTCTCAACTTGCAGATGTCAATACTCTTGTGCGTATAAAATCAAAGCGAAGCATTTATTAGGCACAAAATGTTAAAATGCGGAATATTTTTGTGGAGTATAACGGGGATAGCTTATAATTGTAATATGAAATGTTAAAAATCACATGAACCAGCATACTAAACCTCAGATGCATGCATATTGTTGAAGGTTAAGTAGTTGTCTAAGAATTCGATGTTTGTGCCAATGTAGAGCTAAGCACACAGTTCCTTTGACCATATATAGCTGTATTAGCTGGATCAGATGGCATTATGAGTCATGCACTCTGCTATATTAGTCAATAGTATTTTGTCTAGTGAAAGGTCAAAGTGAACTCAATATTAAAATTTTGAAGCTACCTAACTTCCATTCATCCACTAAAATACAATTGCTGTTATGTTGACTGTGGAATACGCAACATGCACAAGTTGTTAATCAGTTGAAAAGTATATATCTTTATGTTGGGAAAACATATCACATTTGTAATTCTACTATGGCTCTTATTTGAGTACTAAAGTGCTTCTGGATTAAGTGTCTGCAAGAATTATAAGCCAGATATTTTAATTTCCCAACTTTATACTTATAGCTCCTGTTTGTTTTCAATCAACGACATCTATTAGACAAAATGAAATATTCTACTTTTTTGGTCCGGCTTTTTGAAAAAATGCAGCCTTTGATATTTGTTAAAATTTCTCCTGGTACTAGTGCAGCATGATTTTAAATTGCAGTTTGTGACCATATTATTGTGGTTGCCGTCTGCACCGTCACAGCGTGACTGTCCCCAGCTATCAAAAAAAAAGGTGGGGACAGTCACATACACACACAGAATGTACACTTGATTGACTATGTTTCAATATTATGATAAGAGCTTGAGTGGAAATATGGAAATAACTGTACAGTTATTTCTATATTGACTCGTATGTACAATAAACCAGTTGCTGCTAGGTTGGCTGCTGCAGGGGCTGCTAATATTTTTAGTAGTAACTCACAGATGTTCCCCCCTCGAACTCGCTTGGGGAGAACTTCCAAAGAGAAGCCCTCCCGAGGAGGGTTTGGGATAGTCTGGAATTTAAAACCTTGATGTAGCAATATGTTTTTCCTTCTAAGGGAACAATATGCTCTACTGATAACTTTTGTATAATAATTTAGGAGCCAGCAGGTGATATTCTGGTATTTCTCACTGGTGAAGATGATATCGGTGTTGCAGTTAGTTTACTTACTGAAGAGGCTCAAGCAAATGGGAACAAATCTTCTGGTACAAAGGCATTAATTTGAATTCAGCTGTTAGCATGATTGGTTTATTAGTCTTATTTTAGTTACTTCTTCAAGTATTATGGATTTTGTCGAAGTTTTTAGTTGCACCTGTGTCTTTATATGAACCTAACATATGTTTTCTTTTTAATATTTGATGTTAAATCATTTGTAGTATTATGTATGTAAACAACGGAGATAGATATTTATAATAATAGGAAATGTGTGTGAGCATAAGCTTCTGTCTTTTTGCTTTTGCTCTATGTGATTCAATTACGTAAAATGATCAGAATTACCAAACCACTGATATTCTGCATGTATGAGGATGCCTTATTGACTACTTGAGTTTCTTCTTGATGTTATCCAAGGACAACACTGACAAATTACCAATTATCAGGACTGATTGTTTTTCCTTTGTACTCTGGCCTCCCGCGTGCTGAACAGGTTTGTCATGTGTCATGTGGTTTCTTACTGTGTTAGCAGGATATATTGTAGACTTAGTATTCCAGTGTCTCGTGTTCTTCATGCCCTGCTACTTTCTTTACAGGATCTTGTGTTTTCTCCCACTCCTAGAGGGAAGAGAAAAGTAATAATATCTACCAACATAGCTGAAACATCATTGACCTTGGAGGTAATATATGTATGTTTAAACAGTAATCCGAAAAATCCTCATAAACTTATTTCCTTTCTTACACTGCATTAGCATTGTTGGTCCACTGAATTATGCAGGGTATTGTCTACGTTGTGGATAGTGGGTTTTCAAAGCAGCGATTCTACAATCCGGTATTTTTGATACTATTCATTTGGGTTTAAAGTAGCTGGTTAGGGAAGGCAATGGCCAGGCCACCTTAAGGCCTGACCCTGAACTTAAAAAAAATTTGTGGTCTGGGGCCCAATAGGAATTGATAAGCAGGTGCGATCCAGAGACTGCTCACACTTTGAGCATATCTCAAAAGCCTGAGACTGTTTTGGGCCATTTCGGTCCTGAACCCAGTCTGAAACTATATGTATGTCTATATATATATATATATATATATATATATATGGGGATATTTAGGTGCCCAAATCAAGTTACAAAACTTTATTCGATCCCAAATTTTTTTTGAGTCGGGCTTAAGTCTTTCTATTGCTAGTGTTGACTGGCTTGCTGTATTTGAGATTTTCTTTTATTTCTATAATTGGACCTTTGAACTCGGTAATAAACATCTGCAATGTATTATGAGTTTTCTCGTAGCTAAAACTAAGTATCAATTTTTGTATTTCACATAACAGTTAAATGTTATGGTGTGTATCTGCATGTTCTTGTTCGTGTACAGAAATATTTATGCTGGAGAACAAGACTTGTGGTGTTTATCTGGATGTTTATTTATTTATTTTTGAGTTCAACATGGACTAAATCAAAATTGGATAGTTTGTATTGCCTTCAACCTTTCTTTTTTCTTATCCTTTTCTCTTTAATCGTTTCTTTTCAAAAGGTTCCTTCTGTTGTATAAGCCATTAAATCTGCATAAGTTGTGGGAATCAGGAGTGGAGCCAATCTAATGGTTCCAAACTTTTTGTAACTAACCGGGCCTCTTTAATGTCTTGGTTTTGCTGCTTCGTTTACTAGTAACAACTTTTTATTTATTGCTTCTGGCTGGTAATTGTAGTGAGCTGAGATGTTTCTGCTTCTCTTAATTAGTCAGTCTTCTGATTTTATTTATGGTGGTTACAGATGTCAGATATTGAAAATCTGGTAGTGGCACCGATATCGAAGGCATCTGCAAGACAAAGGGCTGGTAGGGCTGGAAGAGTCCGACCAGGAAAGTGTTACAGGTTTCTAACTGCAAAGTGATGTTTTGCATAATAGTTTCTCGTTGCTCTTATTTGTTTTGGTATATTAAGGAGGAGCTTCCATAACTTCTAGAGCAAGAAGCTAAGCATTAGAACACTTTTCCATAGGACCATGATAGTCATTTTTCTTGTTCTATTTTACCACCAAGGAGTGTAGGTGAATTGACACTGATTTTGTTTTCAGAATCATGTCAAGTATCATCAAACTTGTGAATTGTAAATCATTATCAGGGTCTTATTTTTACCTTATACCAGCTTAAAAACTCTTCTTTAAATTCTGGTCTTGACTGTTGGGCATCACACAAAGCCGAAATGAAATTAAAAAAATGGAGGCCTTTGTATACAATCCAAATGCACATTAGACATGACTCATAGAATACCACTGATAGGTACTCAATATAAAAACTTAGTACACTTCCTTTTATGGAGTTACCTATATGAGAAATTTAGGGCGCTAAACTCATAAAAGGTAGACTACTAAATCAATAAGGGTCCATTTGAATGATGGAATTGCAATAGCGATTTGCAGTTCAATTGTAATTGTAATGCATACTGACCATTTGCAGTTCAATTGTAATTGTAATGCATACTGAATCCACCTAGTGAAAATTAAGTTGTCCAAAAAGGCAATTCTTTGTGGGTTTAACAAAGGTTAGATTTCTTTCTACAATTTTGTGATACATTAATCTTCTCTTAGCTGCCTGCATTTTGGATGAGACCTAACCCCTAATATCAAGTTCTTGAAAAAATTTTATTCTCTGCATGTCCTAGCCTAGTAGCCTACCGGATATGCTCAAGTTATCTCATGGATTTTTATCATCTTCATGAAAAGTAATCCTGGAATGTTTTCTTCATGCATTCTAGTTGTTGCTTTTGACAAATTAGATACATCCCTCTTGAACTTGTGGAATTGATTTTGATGGGTGGTTAACATGAGTTGAGTGCTCATTGTTGTCTCCTGAAAAATTGATTGTTGCAAGGTGTCTCCAGTCTATATATAACGTGAAACATTTTGACCCCTACGACCAGATTATATACAGAAGAGCATTTTATTAACGAAATGTCTGCGGAGGGAATACCAGAAATTCAAAGATCAAATCTTGTTTCCTGTGTCATTCAGGTCTGCATTTCTAACCTTTCTAGTTGCCAAACTTTATTAGAACATGACCTTTTAGTTGGAATCTTTGACTTTAGTGAATACAATATAGCTTTGTTGCTTTTAGAGTTTTACATAATATCTGGTCTCTGAATCTCAGATAAAAGCCTTGGGCATAGACAATATCTTGGGCTTTGACTGGCTAGCCTCTCCAGCTCCAGAAACAATGATTCGGGCTCTTGAAGTTCTTTATTCACTAGGGATCCTTGATGATGATGCTAAACTTACATCACCAGTTGGTTTTCAAGTTGCAGAAATTCCATTGGTATGCTACCTGCTGAGTATTTGATTTGGCCTTCTTGATGCTGCCTATTTTTGTTGATGTGGTTGCACACTGTTACTTGTTGAGGATCAGATTATTTTCTATTTCTTTTTTCTGATGCATGTGTTCTAATGAGTTACTGCTTTGATTGCATGCATAAGTAGGACAGTAAGTAGGGAATCCCGGGCAGTTTAACATCATAAATTAGCATCTCTTCTTGGACTATTTTCTTGCCATCCCTCTTGTCTGCACCCTCCCCTGGAGAAAAAACTCCAAAGAGCAGCCATGGGAGTAAGAATTTGTATATTGGACAAGTCAGTACTTGACCACAATCTTTGGGATATTAAGAAATTGACTTCCCTAAAAGGTTATACGGCTAATATACAACTTGATATTTTCTAATAAGAATCTGATTCAATTTCTAAAATTAGATTTATCACAGGAGCCAATGATCTCCAAAATGATATTATCTTCAAGCCAACTTGGTTGTTCTGAGGAAATCATCACAATTGCTGCTATTCTCTCCCTTCAGGTATCCTTTTTCACTTTGATTAAATACCTTTTGCCTCCAATTTGGTGATTAAAATGGAATGTATGGGGAATTACCATTAACACTATTACGATATAAAGAAGATACTCCTTAGCGATAGAATTAGTAACTGAAATATCCTTTTGCAGTCCATCTGGGTTTCTAGTAGAGGAGCATATAAGGAGCTAGATGAAGCCAAGATGAGATTTGCGGCAGCAGAGGTACTGGACTTGCTCGATCAAATTTGGGAGATCACGTTAAAAATGTCTCTATTTATCGATTAGATATTTGGCCATTGTTTAGACAATTTTTAGTCCTACAGGGAGTCCAGCTGCACTTTTTATTGAATAAGATTTTACAAAACTCATCGTCTTACTTCTTAGCTACAGCATTCTATTTATATTCCTGACTGATCTCATTTTTCAATTATTCAGCCATTTCATTTTACCAAGATACTAGTTGTCTGTCTCTATATCTGGAATAATTGTAAGTTTTACTGTTTATGCCTTATATAATACCTTTGGGCAGCCTTTTCAACTACTAAGGAAAACTGGACATCTTTTGCTTCATCTGCTCTGGAGCTGCCAATTCTTCAATTTTTTTCCCATTTTCTATTTAATTAGGACAGCATACCATTCTATAAATTTCTTTGCTTGGCGCGTAAGCAAGTTCATGTGAAGCAGAAAGATCATTATCATTCTTGAAATTTAACTTTCATGATCCCCTCTAAAATTATCTTACAGTTTGCACCATATACTTGATGTATGATGGCTTTATTTATTTAGTCATTGGAAAAGAGAATGTATGTTCCTCGGTCGTAATCCTTTTGTATACGGGTTTAATTTCTTGATCTTTTTCAGGGAGATCATGTCACATTCCTTAATGTTTACCAAGGTTTTCTTGAATCTGGTAAATCTTCACAATGGTGTCATAAGAACTTTGTGAATTATCATGCCATGGTGCGTAATCAAATTTTCATAGCTGTAAACCACCTCAAATTTGAATAAGATCTTTTAAGTAAGACATTCATTTCACAAGACACTCATTCCAGTTTACTTGTTTTGCAGAAGAAAGCTGTTGAAATTAGAGAACAACTAAGAAGAATAGCACTCAGATTAGGCATAACATTGAAGTCTTGTGAAAGAGATATCGAGGTAAGTGTTTCCAATACTAGAGGGAAGGGGAAAAAAATAGGTAAGATTATCCTTAGCAAAGTAGGTCTTTTACCATCTTCAATTGTCAATTGTATCATTGAATCATAGGTTCTCTTACTTGTGCAAATTAAGAATTTATATCATAGTGGATTGTAGTTTAGTCTAGCTACAGTTTAACAGAAATGAGACTTTTGATAGTGGGCCTGATATTTCATTATTGATTAATTTTAGCATGTCATCTTTTTTTACAACGCTGAGCACTAATGCAGATGAAGGGATGCAGGAGTATTAAAATGATGATTTACAGCACTAGCAAAATGAAAAATGTTCTGACATGGATTTTGTTTTCTGAACTGCTCATTAGTCCATTGATTGTACCTTATGAACCTTTTATGCAGAATGCTTTTACGTAGTTAACTGAATGAATCATATACTGAGTTGCTAATGCTGATTGTTTTTACTCTTCTTCTTCTCCTCCTCCTTTCCTCCACCACCACTTTGTCCTTTCTAATCTCTTTGCAGGTAGTAAGAAAGGCCGTTATTGCTGGATTTTTTGCAAATGCTTGTCGTTTAGATGTGAGTATTGTCATGATGGGAATTCTCACTCTGTATCCTGGACAATTTTGTCTTCCCCTTTAGACGAGCCTTCAACTGAATCAACTCTTTGAAGCAATAGTGCCCAAAGTTTTTCCACTCACTAATTTGCTGATGCAATTGTAATTTTTGTCATTTCATTAGGTTTATAGTCATGATGGCATGTACAAGACCATTAGAGGTTCTCAAGAAGTCCACATTCATCCATCTTCTGTATTATTTAGGTAAGCAAACTGGACTTCCAATTTTAGCTCAAGTGTTCTGAGAGTCTGTTGTTTTGTGTCGACTGATATGCAGATACTCTTTTTATGTCTGACAATCTTTTCTCTTCTTTATCAGAGTTAATCCGAAGTGGGTTATATACCACTCAATTGTCTTAACAGACAGGCAGTACATGCGTAATGTCATGACTATCGATCCGTCTTGGCTGACAGACGTTGCGCCTCATTTTTACCAGCACCAGTGACAGGACCTCAATTTTTGTAGACGGCCACTCCACCATTCATGTACACAATCCCTGATACCTTTGTGCATATCAGTTAATAGGTTATCTGTGTCACTCAGCTACTTTAATATTAAAATTGAAAACATTTTAAAGCCTTCTGTCAAATATTACATTTGAAATTTCTGTTGGATTCTTGCTTCAAATTGTAATTTCTTGCATGGTTGCTTGGATCTTGTCTTATTTTAGGAACCAAGTGAAAATGTCACTCTGGTTTTCCAAGGTTTTAAATACCTCTGCCTAAAAATTTCTAACTTGAGCTCTATTGTGCCGTTGCAGTTCAATGGAAGGTTGAATTATCATGTTTGGGTGACGTTACTGCTTCTCGGTTAGCTAATTTCAGATGGCATATCACTGACACAACAGTGTACTCGATCTTTCCAGCATGACTGCAAGATCAATTTTACTTTTAAGGTTGGATATTTTAACTTCAGTGAGGGAGCCTTTGATACTTTTTGCATTCGAGTTCAAATTTTTCAATGTGTGGAAAACGATTATTTTCTCTTAAAAGAGTTGGTCTCCATGTTGAAAGGTGAAAGAAAGTTGATATTTAGGATGAATAGAACTGAAGATGCACATGCAATGGGATTGAAGAGGACGTGTAATGGGATGACATAAAATGGGTTAATGTGGAGTGATCATATTGCTAAAGTGCATATTTTAATGTGATATATTACAATTCAATTTCGTACGCAACTAAATAGAATAAGATGGTGAAATAATCCAGTGTTATTGACATTCGGTACAGTTTGTTAAACTTTATCCAAGTCGACTTGAGTCTTACAAATATTGAAGCTCATATAAAAATAATCTAAAATTCATTACAATATTTTAAATACTATAACTAAATGTATCAAAGTCCTAACCTTAAACACTTTTGTGCTCGCTCTATTCCGAGTTTTATTATACTTTCGAACCGTGTGATGAAATTAGTTGCTACCAAATGACTTAGTTGTGGTGTTGTCGAAGTGACTCCGCACAAGATATAGCCTCCACAAACTTGGATCCAAAGTCTAAAACTTTCAAACTTACAATCTTATTTTCTTGAAATTTTTGAAGTAATCAACATAATGCCCCCTCAATTTCATATGATAAGAGTTGCTTATGTGGGAATTCTATTAAATAATTATTTAAGACATTATATTGACTATTTTAAAATTAGATTGATTGCGACTAGGTTTGTTTTTGGCTGGACTTTTGTATTTTGGGTTGAATCTTAGCTAACCTTGATTTTTTTAATTAGATTCGAAGCTTTTTTATTTTACTTAGAGTCTAACTGAGGTTTTGGCTAGATTTGGACCTATCAAAAAAAATTTAAGTCAAACTTGGATCCCCTTCATTTGGTAACTCTAAAAATCATAAAACTTTTTATTTTATTTATTCATCATATTTACGTATCATTATTTTTATTGAAATGCATAATAATGTTTAACAAAAAAGTGAAATCAAACTTACACGCCGGAGCATCTAACACCTTAAAGTTTATCTTTTGTTTAAATGACCCTAAATTTGCTTAAAGTTAGCATAAATCACCAATTTTGATCATGTAGAGCAACTTTTTTTTTGTTTGTTTGCAAAACTAAACTTTGTATTTCCAATTAAGGAATAAAATTGCTTTACAAGGGTTTTGTACAAAAGGTTTTATAAAAGAAACATCTAATGTAATTGCATCCAAATTTGTTGTTTTTCATTTAAGGACAAGTATCCTTACTTCTTCCAATGTGTCAACCATTCTTTACTCATTTATGTCTTTGGCTTTCTTCATTCTAAGTCAGTGTTCTCAAAGCTTCCTTGATAATTTTAGTGAGGGGAGACTTACGAGTTTGTTTAGGGGTAATTATCTGATGCTTCACATCTTCATGTGAGTATAATCCTGTTCTTTTTTAGATCTCTGTTCTTTCTTATTCCTTTCCTTCAATATAGTTAGATTTGGTTGGTATATAGATTACACACTTCTAATTTCTTCAACTTCTTTATCTACCATATGTGAGTTGCCCTCGAATGGATTGATGTATGTTTTATTGATTCAAAATTGTGTTTTCCCTAATTTTGAGGGTTTGATTGAGGCACTTCCATGTTTTAATTGATGCATGCCCTCTGCTGGATTAAATAAATCTCCAATTCACCTTGTATGTGAGACTGTAGTTCATACGCAATTTTTTAGTCATGATTACTTCTCTTAACAGGAAATAGATGGAGTTCGTAAGCTCCCTTACGTCCTATTTTTTGTTGCAATACTTTTTGTAGTTTCTCTCTCTCCACAACTCATATATCACCCCACTTAATACTATCCTAAGTATCTATGTGTCATTGTCATTAGAAAATATTAATTTTAGAGCACATTCTAGCATTTCTTCCATTATATTCAGTTGAGCATGTAGATTGCATCTTTGTAGAATGTTTCTCCATATATTGGAGGAATATAGGCTAGAGAATAGAATATGATCACTTGTTTCTGCCAGTGATTGAAATAGAGTGTGGAGGAGCCACTCTAGGGCATTATCTCCATTGCTAAAAATATATCTCCATTGTTAAAAATAAGTTTTTTATTGTTAGCCTTATGATAAAAGAAAACCTAGGAACATAGATCTTATCCCTTACAAGTTTATGCCTTTTATTTCTTAAACATTAGGATTGAATATTGACATATAGGATTTTGTATTGAATTTGTTTGAAAGACCCCTTAGCTAGAGAATTCTGTCCATTATGAATTGCTTTGAAGTAAAAATGGGAAAGCAGGGTATAATTCTTTTTACCCCCTTAAAGGGAAAGTCCACTGGTTTTCCTTAATCATTGCACTTATTGTTGCATTGAGGCCTACAGTGTAGTGCAAGTTTAGGTTTAAAGGGTGTAGATAAAAGGGACTCGAGTCAGATCAATTGCCAAAGTAGAAATTTGTTTTTTTGCCATTCCCTCTCATGTGTTTCATTTTACTTCTTACTATTTCCCTTAGGCTTAGAATTCATCTAGTCACTGAAGAAGAGTTGGAGTTAGGTTAGTCCATAAGCTTGTTCCTTTGATGAATTCTTCATACATCTATTTTCTTATAATGCTTCTTTCTTGTTAAATAGTCTCCATATCCTCTTCGCCAATAGAGCTTCATTTGTGAGTATTAGGGAGACATATCTCCTTCCATTTGAAATTTTCCATTCATTTTTTTTTCTTTCCCCACTCTACAGGAAGTTTCTTTCATTCTATTTATGTCTTTAATTATCTTAACTAGGAGGGCGACATGTGAACTCCAATAAATGAGCATACTATTTAGGACAGAGTTTATACGTTGAAATCTTCCTACAAAGGATACGCATCTTGATATCTATATACAAGTCTTGCTTAGAATAACATCAAATAACAGTTTACAATCATTATAACTTAGTCTAAAGGAGGAGATAGGTAGCCCTAGGTATTTAAAAGGAGTTTTAGCCAATTCGAGTCCTAAAACTTGTACCAAAATTTGCTCCAATGTAATGGGGATTGAAGGTATGAAATTTGGCTTATGCTTTTATTAATGATCAAACCTAACATCTCTACAAACTGTGTAATGTAGTTCATTAGCAGTTGTATTATGTTTTTGTTAGCTTCACAAAGTAGCAGTAAATCACCTACAAATGAGAGATTAAATATCTTGACTTTCTTACATTTGTAGTGACATGTAAAAGTTTTTCTTTGCAACTTTTAGCATCCTATCATTCCAATGAGAACTTCTATTCCTAAAGAAAAAATATATAGTAACAATGGATCACCTTGTCTCACCCCTTTAGCTCCTTTAAATAGTTGAATTAGTTCTCCATTAATTAGAACACTGAATGAGGAGGTAGTTAAGCATTATAACAACTAATTGATGAATGTTTGAGGGAACTCAAAGGCGTAAAGAGAATGTTGAATGAAGCTCCAATTGAGAGTCTCAAAAGCCTTAGAGAAATCTATCTTCAAGGAGCAACTTTTAATGAATATTTAAGAATGGTAATACTTGAGATTTCTTAAGCTAGAAGTAGATTGTCTCCTATGCTTCTAATTGTAATAAAAACATATTATGAGATATTAATAAGCTCTTTCATTATTTCTTTTAGTCCCAAGTCTAGTATTTTGGAAATAACTTTGTAAATATTTTGATGAATTTGGGATTAGGCAAAGGAAGGTTTTACTAAACTCTTTGAGTAATTTTCCTTAACTGAAGAATTTCTTGACAAGTTTGGTAACATATGGTTTAAATAGGTCCAAAGATTTTTAGGAGAAGAGTGCATTAAATCCATCAAGCCCTGGTGTCTTATCTAGATCAGGACTAAAGAGGGCATCCTTTATTTCTTTGTTTGTGACTCATTATATAAGAGGGTTAATCTATGTTTGGTTTAAAGAGGGAGAGATGAAATTGGAGAGAATATTAAGGGAGCTTGTGGAGCTAAAAACTATTCTTAAAGTGGATTTGAAAAAAGAGAAAGCCATAGTTTTCAATTGTTCCTAGTAATATCAGGGAATCCTATTGTGGCTTATGATTCTTAAAATTTTGTTGATTTTATTTCTATTCTGGATGTTTTTGTGGATAAAGGTTGAATTGGAATCCTTATCCTTTATCTAAAAAGTCCTTGCCTTTTTTTTAGAAGGGAATTATAGATATTTAGTGTTAAAAGGTAGGGGTTCATTTTTTGTCTTTTCTTTACTTTCAACTCTTCATTCATAGATCTGTATAAAGGTCTTTCTCTATTATATTGAGCTCATCTCTGTCTTTTCCCACTTCTTTGTCAAGACCATTCTTGTATTGGTCTCTATGAAGCTTCCTTAAATGTTCCTTTATTAATTTTAGCCTTGTTACCAATTTATTGGATTCACATCCTTCTACTAGGTGGTTCAGTCCTCTCGCAATTAGTTTCTCATAATCTTCTAGACTTATAAGGAAGTTGAAAAAATTGAAAGGAGTTTGTAGTTTTCTAAGGTATAGGTCCATTCGAACTTCAAATGGTTTGGAATTCCTTGTCACACCATGACCTTAATAAGGCGTAGGGTGGACCATATAGTGTTACCCTAACATTGGGATGCCAAGCTGACCCTATAAGTGTATGTGAATTAACTTGTTCATACATCCTATCCATCTAATCACTATTTAGTGATTAATTAACAAGATAATTTAAGTTTATATAGACATAATTCATTTATTCATTTATCATAATAATCTAAGTGTAATCCCATCATATACATAAGTCCAAATCCTACTTAGTAACAATATAATAATAATAATGATTTCAGTCTATAAGTGCACAGCCACACCAATGCCCCCAATGTTTACATTGACATCTAAAGCTCACTGTTCTAAATATATGAAAAACAAAAATAGTTAGACAATGTTGGTTGACATTGTTTAGACCTTATTCACCACCCTTACTATTGCTGCTATTGGCTAGTCGACTCAATAACTTTTTTCCTTTTTCCTAGGAGAAGGGGAAAATAATAAAAATGTGAGTATTAAATTTGGTGAGGGAAAACATTTTATTTTCATTTTGAAAACCATTTTTTGTTTATAAATATAAGTAGTAAGTTTACTACCTATTTTGACTCATAATCATGCTCTCTAACATAAGCATCGTCCATATCAAGGTATAAAGTCAATCGACACATTTCACATCAAGATTTAAGCAAGATATATATTCTTGAATCAATCATCATTACATTCATTAATGCACAAGTTCATCAACACTAAAATCATTAACTACACATGGAGCTTAATTTCATTAAATATGTCCTTCATCAAGGTTTTTATTAATTTCCATTAGCTCTTTAACCTAGGGAGCCTTATTTTCTTGCCTTGGTTACCTCTCTTATGTCTTTTGCCTAAGCCACATCACTTAGGTATTTTGCCTAAGTCACCTTACTTTATTCTTTGTTTAAGAAAATTTGTCTAAGTCACCTCACTTAGTCTTTTGCCTAAGCAACTTCACTAAAGTCTTTGTTTAAATAAATTTGCGTAAGTCACCTCATTGAGGTCTTTTACCCAAGCAACCTCACTTAGGTCTTTCATTCATTTTATTTAATAATCCATTTATTATCAATTTTTCATTGAGGGAACTTCATTTCACTGCACATTTTTAAATAGATAACTGATATCAACTCTAGCAAAAAGTTCAAGGTACGTGTACGCACGCATCTACATACGCACAAGCACACGTGCACACACACACACACCCATACAAACACACACACAGACACACACACACACACAAACACACACAAACACACACACACACATGCACACACGCACACACAGACACACACACAGACACACACACCCCTCACTCACACACACAATTTTCATGTTGAACACCTTCCCAAATTTAGTTCCTATAGTTCCTGAAATTAACTCCTGACAATAAAACATATCTAAAGTCATAACACCCTAAATAGCTAATTGTAAATCATCTATATCTTCCAAACCGTTATAAATTTATCTAAACTATTTTATAAACAACTATAAAGCATTTGAACCTACAATTGTCATGTTTTAAGTAACTTATAAATTAGTTCTTTATGTCTTCAAATTATAAGCACAATCCTAGACTTAACTTCAGTTTTGCTAGACAAACTAGTTTTAGAAATTTGGCCATATCTCTTAACTTCTAAAACATGGGAACTTTTCCTTTTATGGAAATAAAGCAAATATGTATATCAATAACTTTTATGTTTTATACTTTATCAAATTTGCAACTCTTTACTCTGAAATAATTAGATTAATTAGCTTATCCATTCAATATGAATAATAATATTTTTTGTCCCTTTATATTTGTTCTAAATGACTGTATAGGTAAAACAAGGCTTTGTCTCCTTTCTTGATATCATGAGACTAAAACAAACAATTCAAAGAGCGAGATGCCAAGAAGAGACCGAAAGAATGATGGCAGAGGAATATAATCAAGAATACCAATAGTGAAGCCTAATGGATTTCATGAGACCAAGGTTCAATGTTGCACATCAAGGCATCACTCGACCACCAATGTAAGCAGTATCATTCAAGATCAAGCTAGTTTTGTTGAAAATGTTACAAACCAATGTGAAATTTTATGGGTTAACTAATGAGGATCCTAACATCTATTTGGTAAATTTTCTAGAAATATGTGATACTTTCAAATATCATGGAATGTCAGAAAATGTTGCTAGGATGAGACTCTTTCCCTTCACACTAAGGGCCTGTTTGGTTGGATGTTAATTAATGGAACGGAACGGAAAGGAAGGGTTTATAATGGAATGGAATGTAATATAGTGAAAAGTTGTTTGGGAGGATGGAAGGGTTCATAATGTAACGTAGTGAAACATTGTTTGGAAGATGGATGGAATAGAATGTAATTTATAATAAATGACTATTATACCCCTGATATTAAAATGGTTGTTACTATAACATCCCGTTTCCAGAGAACGGGTCGGATCAGAGAAACGGGTCCAAGAGTGGTAAATCGACACATCTCATGCTCATGCGTTTGTGAATAATGAGTTTTGTGCATAAGAATTTTATTGTACATGCGTTCATGATAATTATCCCGGTAGAAGTGTGAATAAGTGATTTTTGAAAATAGGTATTGTGAGTGCTAATTGAATTGGAGAGGTCCATAGTGATTCTCTAATTTTTAGAGAATTATGGAAATTTTCTGGGAATTTTTCGGAATTGT
>JAOTJB010000002.1:22786277-22804004 GCA_027123815.1 Erythroxylum minutifolium | reverse complement strand
CCGATCTAGATTGTTTCCCTATCTTATAAATGATTCAAGAAAGTAAAAGAATTAGCAATCTAAACCATTCCAAATCATTCAAAACTTATTTCATAATTTAAAATAAACCTAACTACATAATAATTTAAATATAACTACTGAACGTGCTAATTTAGGGTCACTAGCTTGACCCTGCATCCTTAGAAGCTTAGCTGGGATCAATTATGAGTGGCTTGCTTCCACCTTTTTCATTCAACATCAGTTTTATAACCTATCAGTAAGCTACAAATTGCAAAATGATCAGAAGGATAATATTGATAAAATTATTAAAACCAATTAAGCTCAGTAATGTCCTTTTTTGGAGCGAATTGTCAACAAAATAGGAAATAACAAAACTCCATGAATCTTCTTTATTCGCCTTCTTGGGTCTTCCTTATTCCCCCTCATCTCCTCTTCTTCTTTATCTTCTTGAACAGAGACTTCCATAGCTTCTTCAAATTTGATGTCCGTTGTCATCTTTTCTTCGTCCTCTCATCCTTTCAAAGATTCGAGCATGTCAAATTTTTTGAATGAGTTGCCCTCCTTCAGATTCTTTAATGCATCATTCATGTTGAAAGTCCCTTGGTCATCACTAATCTGAATGATGAGGTTCTCTTCATGGACATCTACCCCAGTTTTATCAATGTTCAAGCATGGTATACCAAGATCTAAGGAATAATGGAAAGGGTTGGCATCTTTTCTTCAATCTCTTTCTTTGTCTTTTAGTCTTCACTAAGGTAAGGTTCAGTTTGGTTTTCCACTGGTCCTTCTGACTCTCCCCCATTCTTAAGTGCGATAGTCTCATATTGCTCTCTTTGATGTATTTCCATATTACTTAGCCAATTTTCCACACCTCTAGGTTGTGAATAAAAGAGGCATGATTTTTTGTTAATTGCTCAATTTGCTCTTCTAGTCTCTTTTGGCCCTCTTCTATATCCATGAGCTTATCCAGGATCTTGTATAATTTAGAATCCCATAAACTGGACTCATCTTGCTAAAGTCCTAATAGGTCTTGACGTCCTAAATGAGTCCCTACATTGTTGGGTTAATAGAAATCAGGGTAGTTTTGCCACCTCGGAGTATACATGTTCTAATAAGGATCGTTAATTTCCCAACTATATTGTGCCTCATTGTAATTCTCAAAAGTTCCTTACTCCCTATAATATCTATCTTTCATCATTGTTCTTTCCATTTCTTCTTGGCTTCTAGCTCTTTAGATGTCTTATTTCTCATTCTAAGATGTCTTATTGTGTCTCTACTTTACGCCCCAAGCTTCTTTCTCTATTTTTTGTAAAAAAAACAAATGATAATGAAAAAGCCTTAGACTAAAGAATTAAACTAATCGCGTATCCGGCAACGGCGTCAAAAAGTAGATCGCAATTTTTTGATATGTATAAGTTTTAATAGTTAACCTCGATAATCTATAAGCACACGGGTCGTTCGCGTAGTACCTAAGGTGTCGATCCTACGGGGACGGTTAATCTAATCCTAAATCTAAGGCCAAAACAATTCATAATAATTCAAATGTAACAAAACTAAGGCAATAATTTAATTCAATCACACAACTTAATTCCAAGAATCAATTACGAAAATATTAACAAAATAGCAATTGCAACACCCAATCAAGAATCAACTTAAGGAACTACCAATTAAAAGAAAGGAAATTTTTATCTCTCTTTAATGTTAACCTAAACAATTATGACTTACTAGATTATTGGTTCTAGATGGACCTAGAGTTAATTACTCTCTCTCGAGTTATAACCATTAACCTTAATTTATAAACCCTAATTAGATTATGAGAATTACAATCTCCTGATTAACAATCTCTCCAAAATCCTAATTAGATCTAAAGTCGTCCAAAAACTATCGGGATCCTATGTAAATTCTCTCTTCACATAATTTACCGATTTGATTTAATTCTCGTTCTATTAAATTATCTAACTCTCATTAGCCCAATTTAATTATTTTTCACTCGATGCACCCTCTCAGTTTATCACTGAATTATGCAATTGTAGAAATTAAATCATAAGAAATCTAGAAAAAATATAAACAATCAAGTTTCATTAAGTCAAAGATAGCCCAAAGGTGAGTTTAGACATCCTCAACATTCACATAACCTTATCATTAACGACTATCCCAATTCTACACAATAATGAAATTGAAAATAAACTGGAAACGAGATTGGAACAGATTATGAAGGCAACAATGTCGAGAAACCTCCTATTTTAGGAAGTACTTCGCATCGACTTCTTCTACACGTCTCTCTTCCTTCTTCTATTTCTTAATCTCTCGATGAACCCTCTCTAGGGTTTCTCAATAGTGGCCTATGCAAAAGCTCTCTTTTTTCTTTTCTTGTTGTTTTATTTATGTTCTTTTGTGTTTAGGGCTAAACTAGGGTTTTTTAAGGGTCCGAAAGATCCAAAAAATCTCTCGAAATGTGAAGTTTAGAAGTAGTTACACATCTGCCCAACGCAAGCCACGATTGTGGCCTACTTCTAAACCTTCTGTCACGATCGTGGCATGTAGGGCCAACTCTGGTGCTTCTGTCACGATCACATGATCGTGGGTCGTTGTGTTGGCCTGAGTATCTCCGAAACTTCTTCATTCTTTGATATTGACCTTGAAACACTAACAAACACATCGAAGTATCTCAAAGACATAATAATTAAGCTCAAAAACTTGACAACACAATTAATTAACAAACTAACACAATTCTAACCTAAACACATACTAAACGATTAAGTTAACATGTAAAATACATAACAAACTAAGCCCTAAAATATGATGCAATTCACACTTATCAAGGCTTCTCACCCAACTAAAACTTATCTACCAACATAATAGTAAACTTTATCAAGTTTCAAACCCTCCTAGTCTTCAGCAATCATTAAGTTTACTTAGAGTAGTGTTGTAGGAGATTCTTCTGCCTTTGAAAAACTTAAGTACATACCCTATGCTATTAATAACAGTAAGTAGAATGTTGCAGCAGGGAGTCAAAAAATGGTTCTCCCCATTAGTGGGATTCTTCTTGGGAAAAAAAAAAGAGAAGTCAACCTTTCCATAAGTATAAATAGGGAAATTATAGCATAAAAATGGGAATCGAAAACACTTTGATCAATGAAAATGATGTTTTCATTTTTAGACTCATCTTTGACACTAACGTAAATAAATTTTCGAAAGCATGGTCTTGGTACGCTCATGTTCAGAAGTGGAGGTAGGCATGAAAATGGTGAGAACTATAATGAACATTCTTTTATAGATCAACTTTCATGGAGTTCCGTTCAAATATTGATCTCCAAAGAGGCTTAACCATTTAGCAAGCTCCTTAGGTAGGCCAATATATCTTGACCAGCAAATCATGACGCTCAAAAGAATTGGCTACACTAGAATATGCATGAAGGTTAGCATAGAAAGAGAACTACCAAACAACATTAAGATAATGAAATTTAATGATGACGGTAATTTGGTAGAAGAAATAGTCAATATCAGTTATCAACAGAGACCAATGAAAGTTGGAGCCACTTAATCTTCGACACTTATTTTAAATTTTTTTTCCTCCAGTGAATAAAAGGAATTAACTAACATTAAGATCCTTGAGTCGTTTACCAATGGGAATGAGAATTCCAATATAGAGGACCTATCTCAAACTCTAGATGAGCATAAGAGAGGAAGCAAATCCTAAGGAAAAATTCAACATGCCAAATGTATAGAATGCACTAGCATTTGACCATGCCTATATCGAGCAAAAGGTAAATGAATCATAAACTTATGCTCGTAAGGTAGTTAAAGGAAGCCAAAACAAACTAAAGGGCAGAAGGGGCAAACAACATAAAACTAGAACTTATTAACCGGGCTCAAGAAAATCCATATAGTCAAAACATTATCAACCAATCTCCACATATGTTGGAAAGGCTAACCTCATCTACTAGGGAAAAATCAGGTAGGAAGTTAGAGGTGAAAACAAGTTCTTTCAACCCCTTCTACAAAAATATTCACTAAAGAAGTAGAAGCCTTTTAAAAGAAAGTAATCAGGAGTACAAGAAACATTTCCCTCATAAAAAATAAGTATAGAGAAATTGGTCCTCTTAATGTGGACTATAACTTTAAGTGAAAATGATTAAATAAAAAAATATAATGATAAAAATAAAAAATGAAATAAACAAATAATGCCTACTAAAACACTTGGTGACAGAATTAAAGGCTTAGTGCCTATTTGGTTGAGCTTTTGGAGAGTAAATAAGTACTTTTTTTCACAGCAAAAGCTTTTTTTAAGAAAAATGAGTGTTTGACTGTAAAATAAAAAAGCACTTTCTTAGTAGATATACCTTTTTTGGCAGCTAAAACACAGCTTTTTAAGAACTTTAAATTTGAAGCTTCTAAAAAAGCATTTTTAAGTAAATTTTTTAGATCAATTAATGAGCCTATTTTTAGTCCCTTTTACCCTTATGTTTTACACATAATTCCTAAAATACCCACAAGCACATCTTCACGTTTATTTTGAGATTTATATAATGTTATTTGACTTTTTATATGTTTTAATATTTATTTTGATATTAGTTTTACTTATATTATAATCCATACAAAATATTTGATTAGATATATTTTTATTTATGTTTCATATGGTTTAAAATTATAAAATAATTAATATATTGTACTTTGCATACTGTTTAATATATTTTAAATAATATTTATATGCATAAATAATTTTTATTACAAAATAGTTAAAATCAAAAGTGTCTTTTATTTTTATGTTGTCAAAGAGTCTATTGTATGAAGCTTTTTTTAAAAAGCTGTTTTTTAAATAACAGCCAAATAGTCAACTAGCTTCTTAGAAAAACTTTTTTCAGAAAAATTCTGCTGATATAAGTTCATTCAAACAGGCGCGTAGTGTCAGAATTAGAGGGAATTACCAAAGACCCAACGGCTATAAACGCCATATCTCTTGCCGCCATTCTTACTCTCACTTATAAATTGTAATCACACTCTCCAGTGTTGCCACTCTATTCTTCACTCTCTCTGATAGCTCTAAGATCGTGAGATTTTTCTCTGACGCCAGATAACCGCCATTTCTCACTCAAGTCGAGGCAAGTCTCTCTCTCTCTCTGCCACCCTCTCTCAATAAACATAGAAACTTTAACTACAGTTTCGTCTATATGATCCATTATTTATTTCGCTTCCATTGGTGCGTAATTTTGAAGTCGACCTACTCAACATCTGGCTTTTTTTGTTTGATCCGTATCAAATCGTGTTTTGATGAAGTCGGAATTCGTTTTCGACCTTTCATTATGAAATTTCTATGCTTCTCGGCTTTTCCTCTGTATTTTTTCACCTGTAAGTGAAGTTGAGGCATCGCCCTGGATTGTTGTCTTAGCTATGTGTTTTGATTGACTTATTTCTTCACCTGTCAAAATCGATCCTGATTTTTGTATTGAATCGTAGGTAGATTTAATTGTTCTCTGATCATTTTATCATTGTTCATCGTACTTGCGTAGCAGATTGTTTTGCTTGATTGTTGTTAAGGAGTGGAATATGTTTGACATTGAGTTCTGTTTGGCTTCTGTGTTGTTCATTTGACCAGTTTCGAGAAGACTTCTTCTGTGTATATTTCTCTTTCAATTTAGCCTGTAACTGTGATTTAAACTTCTATGACGACTTGGCTTTGTGCTTTTCGTTCTTGATTTTGTGATTGAACAATGTTATTACTCACACGGTCTTCTTCAACTTTGAATTCACTGGAGATACAGTATTGCTCAGGAATGAGTTTTGTAGCAGGAAATCAGGGGGTTGGGATGACGGTTGCAAGCAATATGATATTGATATAGTTAACTAGTGATGATTACCAATAGTAGCACATCCGTGTATGAAGTTCTTAGATCAACAATCACAAAAGAATGCAACTAGACTGGACTGTAAACAGATATACTCCACAATGTGCTTAAAATGATTAGTATTGCATAACCATCCTGTGCTCGATGTTCATTGCTTCTGAAGGTTACTTGCATATCATTTTGCTTGATATTCTGTGATTGTCAAATTAAGTTCTTAACTCCTCATCTTTGCATAATATTGCATAGAGCTTTTACATCTCCAAGGTGCCTCATTTTTTAATTTCATTTAAACTCCAATCTGAAAATGAAGTTATTTGCCAACGCTAGTAACAAGGGAACATTTCTTGCAGATGAAAGAATCAAAGGAGTCCTCTTGTCCTCCAAGTGCCAAGGACAAAAATTCCTTGTTGGGTAATCTTTTGCTGCTCTCTGCTTGTGCCTTGCATTCAGAAGTTTAACTTGATTATTTTGAGTCCAATATGACTGCAAATCATTTACATGGACAGAATCTAGGAATACTGCAAATATCTTGATTGTTTAGTCATCGAACAATTTAACATAAATTTTCAAGTAATTGCTAATATTGAAGCATATTGGTGCAAGTGGAAGCACCTAAATGGCTCCTGAAAATGCCACTAAATTTTGTTGAACATCTTCTAACTCACAAGAAGCAAGAATTTCTTTCTTGGAATGGCATCACCTATCCATCTGTATGCATATGGGGTATATACTTCCTACTAATACATATATAGAAACTAATTTCAATGATACTTGACTGGGGACCTTAATTTCTCAACCAACTAAAGCTTCTAGCTTCCATGGATCAAGAGGCTATCTATTATAAACTCCATATCATTTTTAAGCTAGTGATATTTTATCCTGTAATTGTGTCATTTTGTCTGTGTGATTATTTTTTGATATACAAGAACTATGAACCAATATCACAACCAACCTTTTGCAGATGAGGAAATTGGAATGGAATTCCTGAGCTCCTGGAAAACATCTGTCACAGGAGATAATTCATTAGATCTCGATTTTGATACAGTCTCCACTGGCAAGAAAAATAAATTTAACTTTGAGAAGTTGTAAGTTTGGCGAATCTATATCATTTTCCATTTTCCAATTTACTTTTCTTTCCTCCCTCTAGCAGTTGACATTTTCTCATTAATTCTTCACGAATCTAGTCTTGCTTTAGAGTAATGATTATGATAAAATCTTGAACTGAAATTCATTTTTCATTCATTTTCTCATGCTCTCAAGAGTGAATTGTGTACAAATTTCCTTTTTCTTTTTCAATAGGTATGTACAACTCAGAAATTTTTGCAATTGAAAAGTTCAATAAAAAGTAAAAATTTTAATTTCCTAGGAGTATGTCTACTACATATAGAAGTATTTAGAAGCGAAATAATTTGTATGTGCGCGGTTTTCTTTTTCAGGGACATTGATTTCGATCTGGATGGAGGATTTGAGAAGCTATCATCCTTCAAAGTGGATATGTCAGATCTTGATTTCTCTTGCCCACTGAAACAGGCTGCTAAACCCAAGGAAAGATCTGCAGGAGAATCTTCTGGTGGAAAATTGGAGCAAGAACAGTTTACCTTCTCTTTCGACTTCAATGAGTAAATAAACAAAAATCTTAAGTAGAACTATTGGAATTCAATAGCTTTGGAGTTGTAGCATTTCTTACCTGCCATAACTCTTATTGCAATGTAGGCTAGAAAATTTTGATTTTAAAACAGCAATAAGGGAGGGAGAAAAAACTTCATTAAATAACTTGAAGAACAAAGAGATTGTTCCAAATAAGAAAGAACGTGATGTCTCTAAAACTGCCTTCTGTGGAAGTGCTGATCCATTTGATGATGGAAAAATTGAAAAGCTTCAAAAACCAACAGATGTACCTACTTCCAAGGCTCATTCTGCTGTCAATGGTACAATGCTTAGCAATTCTTCAAATGTTAAATGTCTTTCTGGATCTCCAACCTCTGAAGTTTTCATCATGTGAGATGTTGTAGACAATGTGGACACTGCTTTAGATGTTGCAAAGACTGGTGATTTTTCCAATGAAAATATCCATTCAGGAGTTGCAAATTCTGAAGGTTTAGTCATGCCGTCTGTTGAAAGCCCTGTGCAAGGGAAAACAGCTACTGATAACCAAGAAGAAGATCAACAAAATCATTCATCGGAGAAACCAATGTCAAAGTCCACAGGATCATTTATTCAACAGACCATAACATCACCTGACCAATCGACTGATGGAAATGATCTAGCTCAAGATATAGTTTCAGATATTCAGAGAGAAATTAGATCTCCAACTGCTAAAGTTAAGATGTCAGGAGCTCAGCAAAACCTTAATGGTGAAATGATTGCAGGTGTTGGCTTTAGTCATGATATCTCACAACCAATGGAGCTGCCTCAATCATGTCTTGCCAGATCAGATAGAAGTCAAAAGACTGATAGTGGAACTACAAGTCAAAATGTCTCGGAGCATGATCCAGAAATAGATTGTTTACACCATGAAACGATTTCTGCTGAAAGTGTTTTACAGACAATGCCACATAACAACAGGCTTAGTAAGGACTCAAAGGATTCAACCTCAAAAATTTTGGTTCAACTAGGGAGGTTAGAAACTGAAATCAATTTGCTTAATTTCCATCATTTGCTGCTTGCAACCATTCTAATAGTTTTGGGGTCAGGAGCTGCTAGAACTATTTGATGATCCACTTTGGTGGGATCTATCTCATTATGTCATCAAGAAGCATATGAAAGGATCATAGATGAATGTCTATCAGAATCTAGGCATGCCAAGAAAATAATAGGTCTTCGGAATTGCAATTACTATTTGTTGAGCAACTCTTCAGGCGTATAAATTGCAGTTACTAAGAGTATATTATCATCCAGTGGGTTGTTTTGAGCTTTTTATTTTTCTAAACTAAGCATCATATGCAACTGTACATGTTTCTGATAGTTTAATGTGATGTAGTGATACTGTAAATGATAAAGTGCCACAAAGGAAGGAGAAAGAAGCAGAAATTGTCTACTCAAAATACTTTAACAGATCAAGGACAACTGAAAGTGGTCCTGATACTCCATCTTTTGGGGGGAAAGGAGTTGCCAGCCTGTCCTTAAATCGACCTGAAAAATGGTAAATGTGCTTTTCATAGTGATTGCAATAGCTCTTTTGACTTCATTGCTTTAAGTAAATAGGGAGGGAACTGGTTATGGTGAACAAAATGGTGGCCAATTCAAAACCACTTTTCAGGGAATTGACCATTAGTGAACAAGTTTCATTGGAAAGTGGAAACACTGTTGAAAACCAATGTTATATCAGCTGATACATCTTTAAATGCAATTTCTGTTTTTAAAAAATTTGACTTGAAAATAAGTTGAAATTCCCTATTTGTTCAAGCACATTTTCCTTGTATGTGAAAAAGGTGATTTGATATACTGTTATCATATCTGCAATTGCAACTCCTCCAGTGTTGATGCTGAGCAGAATGACTGCAAGGTAGTCAAAATTCCAAGACCTGCTGATAAAGTGGTCATCGAAGGGGGTTCTTTTATGCTGGGAAATGAAAGGAAGAATAAGAGCAGTAAGAAATTTGGGTGAGGTCGTATACTGTAACTTGCTTTAAATTTACTTGCTCTAGAGGTTCACCATATTGTACCAATCTAAGACTAACTATATTGAAAGTGTCCTTTTAATTTTTCTCTGGTTCCAATTTGAACTGAATATAAGAAAAGCTAGATGTTCTATCTAATGGTGACAATATATATCTCTTAAATGCTTCATCTATGTGTTTTATAGGGAGGATGACGATGAAAATGATGAAAATTTGGCAGAAAATCAATTAAAAATTTAGTGGCACTTGCCCAGAAATTGACCATTGGTGAACGACCTTTGCTGGAAAGTCCAAAGAATATAAAAAATTTGTGCATATAAGCAGAGGCATTTATATACCAGCAGTTCTAACAATTTGTATTCTAGTAAAAGAAAACTTTATGCTTTTCGAATTTGTCAGTATTGTTAATATTTTAATTTGTCTATTAATTGATCACCTGCAGTATAACTCCATTATGAACTTTCCTTGTAATGTCCAAGGGAGTGCTTCGGTGCTGGTGCTGAGCAGAATATAAGGTTGCCAAGGCTTCTAAATAAAGAATCTGCAAAAGGTGGTTCCACTGTACTGGGGAGTAAGAAGGATGTTAAAGACATCAAAAAGCTTGGGTGAGGCATATATGCTCAAGTTTGATGTCTTTACATTAAGCTTTTAATCTGGCTTTGCATGAAATCTGCTCCATAGCTGGATGATTTTTAGTTCTCATTTTAACTTTTGCTGATTCATATTAGTTGACAATTGAAAATATTACCATATCAGATAATTTCGAGAGTCTTGTAATCTGCATTTTACATTGACCTCATGGATAATACAAGAGGATCAAATAGTGTAACTTGTATATTAATATTTGAGAAATATTTTACTTTGATTTATGTACTTAAATAACTGAGTCATGCAAGACACAGCATTGCTTCATGTATTGGAGCTCGACACCACTAAGCGTTGCCTAAAATTGACTTCTAAATGGGACATTGCTAACCTGGTTTTAATGTCATGATCACAAGCTTTAGACTGGTAGCCAAATTACAACTTCAATCTTTTTGGATGTAACTTTCTGGAAGTTCTAAGTTGGGACGATGAGTGACAAGACTAACAAGATGGATTATGCATACTGAGATCTTAAATTGTTGGTATTGTACATTAAGCACGACTCTAAAATAAATAATTTCAGAACCAGTTCCTGGTCCTCAGTGCATAGCTCATTTTTTTGGGTTGAATGGCATCTTAACAATGACAAACATATATTTAGACTTCATGTTGTCCAAATTGTGGAACATTTAATATTTTTTACAGATACCCCACGGATAAAACATTATACTTAATTACCTTACAAGTTGCAAGCTTCCACATATACAGGAATAAAGCCATGATCTGAGATCATGTTGGTCCCAAATTAGATAGTTTGCCTTTCCATAGTCCACAGTGATCTCTGCATCAGCTAATGAAGAATTTCCAAAGCTTAATTTCTTTCTTAGCATTTTGGATATCATTCACTGTTGCTGATATGCATTTTCCTTCACTCTCTCTCTCTATATATATATATGACCTCAGGATGTTATTACCATAGCCTGATGCCTCATTTTCCTTGCTATTTATAGAATTTTGTATTATTTCTGTTAAAAGAACCCTGAGTAGTTTCCATTACTAGTTTTTGATATTAAGTTGAACTTGCATTAGAGGAAAGAGTAAACTTATATTTCAACTTGTCCCACCAAAATCTTCATTCACTTTCTGCACTCGACATACTCGTCGTAGATGACATTTGGCAATATAATTTCTGCTTCTAGTTTAATTCATGCATTTAATTTGTTACTTCTTCAAAATAATGGCATAAGATTTAGGGGAGTGACGCTTCTCTGTGCAGTTTTGAAGCTGATCCTGCCGTCCAAAAAGATGAGAGATTAAACTCCAACACCCTGACAAGTACAAATTCTAGAATTGTGTCTTCCAGCATGGGTTCCAGTTTGGGAATGAAATTTGGTATTTCTGAAGAGCGTAAAGGTGGGAAGAACAAACCAAATGTTCCTAGTTTGATTTCAAGGTCTGATGATAAAATTGCATCATAATTTTCCGCATTGTCCTATAGCTTTTCTTATTCAATCTGACTGATTCTGTTGGAGGATGGCACTCTTCCAACCTAGGGTCATTAGTGCAAATAAAGATCTGTCAAGTGCTACACTTAAAAGGGAAATCAGTTCCTTGGGAAACGTGAACAAAAACATGGAAATACAAGGAAAAATGACACCCACTATTGTCTCGCTGATTGCCAGCACTGAGAGAAAAATGCCAGAAATGTCATCTCTTAAACGAAAGATACTTGAGGTTCTGCACTTTCCTTATTGTGATAGTAATGTGCTCATGTTTACTTCTCTAATGCTCACTTTGAGATGAGAACTATAGCGTTTCATCATATACTATACAATGAGATGACTTTTGTAGGGATCAAATCCAGATCAGCGGTTCTTGAGTCCACAAAAACGTCTCTCTCAGTTACAAAGTGAAAGCAGGTATCATCTATCACATGCGCATTTAGCTAATCATCATACTGACTGGAACTTCATGAGTATCATTTGCAAAATTTCCTGCAGAGACAGAAAATATTTGGAAAGCAATGTTGAAGGACAGGTTAGATGAATTTACTTTAACACTGCATACCATAGATTGAAAACTGATTAGACAATTATAATAGACATTCCAAATGCCATGGCCAGGTTTCCCGTAATGATAATCAGACAGAGTCTAAACTGAAGAGTATTCTCTGCGATCACCCAAACCCTGGGGTTGATAGGCCCAACAAGATAAGCACAAAAGACTTAATGGTTCCTCTAGATGTGGAAAATGATGGAAATGTTGAGAAAGCTGAAGCATATATGAAAGAGCTTGACGCTGTAAGTGCAGTGTGTAACTCTTTCAATCGTTGTCAATCTACTTATGTGTGATTCACATCACGAGGATTTCAACCATCATATACTAAAACTGAAGGCCTGCTACATGACTTGAAAACTGTGATCCTAGAGCTCTAATGGAGCAAATCGAGCTCCTGTGTTTCACAGTCAATTAGAAACAGGAGCATTAATACATGTCATCAACTTCTTACTTGCATAGTAGACAAAGCATAGACAAATATTTGGCTTACATACCAGAGCAGGTTGCTAAAAGGAAAAGTCCTTCCTGGTTTCGTAAGCTTGCTTGCCTTTGAATCGGTAGCATCTTTATATTTTTAATTTCCCAGTTCACTCTTAGCTCTGAAGTTGCTGCTATACTCTATTATCATACACTCGACTATTGGAATCTTCCTGCAGATTTGCAACATGCTGAGGACCAAACATGAGGAAGCCAAGGAAATAATGGTTCGAGCTGTTGTGAACAACAATAGATTACTAATGCTTAACCATCCCATGTTTGATGAGAAGATATCCTTCCACTTATTATATCTTATCTTTGGCCATTTATTCAGAATTATCCGTGTCTATTGAAAATTTTAATTTCCTTCACCAATGGCTACATCCGTAGGGTTCAGAAATTTGCAGCACGGTTGATCTCTAATTAGTTTACCGGGAACAGCAAAAAGGTGCACCCATCTTCTCTCTCTGTCTCTCTCTCTCGTAGATGCATATCTCAAACTTCCTTTTTCATATTATGATGAGAATTTCACATGGATTTGAATTTCAGTTACAGAATATATATGTTCTCTGCTATTCTTTAGACCACAGAGTCAAATGATTGAGCTCTAGAGGTGCTTAATAACTCCTAACGTGATCTCTCTTTTATGCTGCCACAGCTGGAACTGGGGTGGCCATTTGCAATTTACTCTTTTAAGATAGTTTTAAACATTTCATTTGCTTACACTGGCTAGCGTTGCACTTGTATTTTCGAGATAAACCAAGGCCTTTAGTGTTTCAATTGCTAATCACAGTCCAAAGGTTAACTGTTTGCTAAAGATTGACAAGTGTGGTCAAGATGCTTCAATGAGCCACTATGAGATAGCTGTGGGCCAATGATGAACGTCCATTTGATGTGTCTCAATACAAGAATAACCTTCTTCAGTTTATCTTTTCCTGGACACTAGCCTTTTAAAATTTTCGGTGTCTATAGTTTTACGCTGCACATCAGGAGTTAACTATCGTCAATCTCTGGAAGCTAATCGATAGGTTTGAGTAAGCATGTTGTCTTAGAGGACCTCAGTTCACTTATTCTTGAAAATGAATCATTGCGATTTAGTTTAATCTCTATCCCAAGCCACCATTTTTAATACTTCAAAAGGAAAGTAGAGCTTTTACAATTCAAAGATGTGCAAAAGAAGGAACGAGAATATGCATCAGGGTTTACGTCAATGATAAAAGATTTCAATTATATAAGAAAACCTCTATAAATTAAATAGCATTCAAACTATGTAAATTTATTAATTAATCGATAAATTAACAAGTATAATCATAGTTTCATATATTTAACTAACTAAAAATTCTTTGTATTTTATTAATTAGTCAATTGATTATCAATCACTAAGGTCAAGTATTTCTATACGTATCGCAATTCAAATTTTCAATTTCAAAACTTAATAAGTGCAATTAGAAATGCCGAAGATAAAATTTAACTAAATTTCAATTTCAATAAAATAATCAAAAGAGAATTATATATTAAAATTTTTTATAGTTAATTATACATATTTACAATTTTATGAAATTATATTAATTTATGAATTGAATGAAAAAGTATTATATAAGAAAAATTTGAAAGGATATTATTAATTATTTATATTAATTTTTAATAATCAAATTTTTTTTCATATAATAGAATATCTTATCAAATATTAAACTATATAAGTTTTCCTATAGACAATTCTTGGCAAATAAATATTTGATGAACAAGTTCTTGCGTCCATGAAAAATTAAATTATGCTTGCATGAGAGAAAGTTCTTTAGTCAAAAAGAGTATTTTAGCCTCCAACGCTTATGCTGAAGTCTGAGTTAGATCCTAACGTTTCAATGCGTTCAAAAGGAACATTAACGTTTGTAAAACATTCAAAACAACCCTTGAATGGAACCAATAGCGAAGTTAGGCTTTTGTTATTTAATGTTGACGTTGCATTTTTTCAACTGACTTTGATTTTTTAAAAAATTTTATTAAAGTGGGACCACACATAGATGATGTGGATTTTTTAAAAAAAGGAAGTGGGTCACACTCGAGAAATAGTATGCTTGTTAGAGAGGTTAAGTTTAAATGAAAGTATGTCCCTTCCATTTAAACGTTGCATTTGGGAGGGAGGCCGTTTTGAAGCAATGCTTACCATTTTGAAGCAATAGACACAACGTTTTGAAGAAGCAACAAACTCAGTGTTCTTACACTCTTCCTCCCTCAATCCCTAATTTGTAGCATTCTTCCTTTTTTTCTTTAGTGAACTACAATCCCTAATTCAAACATCGATTGTTGTTAAAATGACATCGTTCATCACCTCCTAAAAACTAAGGATCAACGCCACTGCCACGGTGAATCAAAGGTAATATCTACCGTATCCTCATCATTTGTTCCATTTTCTCTGTTTTAGTGCAACTCAAAGACAATGTTATAGAGTCAAATCTTTTGATTTACAGTTTTCATACCCTCAGTTACTGGATCTTTAATTTTCACTTTGAATGTGAATATATTTTGGTGTTGCATCTCTCGTTTAAGTAGTGTTTGATTGATTAAATAATAATAGATATTCGATGATTAGTCTGAGTATGGAAGTTGAATATGTGAATGCCTGTGATTGAAAGGTAATTGCTACTAGCAACAAGAAAATTGGGTGAATTTTAATGATTGTGTAATCATAGAAAAAGAGATAATTGACAAGACAATGTCAACACCTTGAAAATGGAAGAATGCTAGAGAAAAACTAACTAGCAAATTATCAACTTTCTATAATTCTGCTATCATTTTCTAGTGATAGAACAAAAGAAGAGTATATATGTTATCAAGCTTTAATAGAAATATCAAATACTATACATAAATGGTAGGAAACTTTAATTGGCTCATGTTGAATATAGGTGCATTCAAACACTTATTTAGGTATGACTCTAAAATGAGAAGATAAATGAGTTGCATCTTTTAATCTCATATGATTATGGTCTTACTATTAGCTTGGTACTTAATTACAATGTAAAGTTTTCTTTCCTTTTAATCAGATTTGATAAGATAATAGCAAAGGAAATTCCTTCTTCTACTGTATACAAGGATGAGACTGTATTAGCTTTTCGGGACATCAACCCTTGGGCTCGTGTTCATGTTTTAATCATTCCTAAGTTCAAGGATGGATTAACAGAGTTTTGAAATACAAGTTTTTGTCTTGGTCCTTTTCCTTTTGTTTGCTAGCATAAACATTACCCCCTTTTCTTATCTTTAACTTTCACATAGGTTGGGAGATTTATGGCAGTACTTAGTCCGAAGTGGTTTGTTTTTTTTCTTTGGTTTTTTTACCTTTTTCATAGAATGAGACTAATCAACTGCACTTCTTTGTACTCACAACTTGCAACACAATGTTTATAATGAGCCCATAGTCAAATTTAGATTGTTAATATTATATAAATTCAGTTGCTTTTCAAATGTACATAAAACTTCATTATAGGTCCAGCCAAATTCTACTGTCCTTATTGTACTGTACTAACTCTTAATGTAATCAACTTAAAAAGTTACAAATCTTTATGACTTTGGAATTTACCTTCCAATGATGCGTACCATTTATTCTTTATGTTATGTTTGTCCTAAACATGTTGTTGAATTGGGAAGGTAAAATAAGGGGTCTTATATATGAGTGAATAGGTTAATAGCTCCTTTTTTTTCATATGAGTTCATGTTTTAAGATTAGTTGATTGATTAGGAGAACAAAGGGTAATAATATAATTTTGTAGTAACTACCCAAAGATATGGGCACGATGTCTTCAACTAACACTACATTAAATTCCAATAATGATTATCTAGTGTGTTATTGTGGTTTAAAAGCCTCATTAAGAACTTCATAGAATGATAATAACCTAGGAAGAAGAATTTATGGATGCCCAAAATATTCTGCAAGTTTAAGTTTCGATTAGGTCAAATTATTTGTATATATATTGAATGTTTCTTTTGTTTATTATTAATTACCTTTTAGGTTGGAAGATGTAATTTTCTTTCAAGTGGTACGATGAAAAATTTAGCGAGAGAGCTATTGAAGTAATTCATAAACTGAAGGAAGAAATAACTATGTTTAAGAAGGAGGCTTAACAATCCACAATTGAATCATGTTCAATGTTGGATTAATGAGCCAATAAAGCTAATGAAAGAAGACATTGTTTTGCTGACAAAAGAAAAAAATGAGTTTAAATTTGTTGTACTAATTATCATAGTAGGAGTTTTTGTACTTATGGTGAGTGTTATAATATGGTTTGTTGTGGGCAATTGGAAATAAATTATACTATTTTGTTTAAAAATTGAATTATGAAGAATGAAAAATCCTCATTTGAACAAAGTTGTGATATATTGTGCATTGTGTTTTGTCTTTATTGTTTTGTTATTCATTAAGTTGCCTTAATGATGCCTAATTAATAGTTGTAAAAATCATGAAAAATTATTTAAAAAAGTGATTATATCATAATAAACAATTGGAGCAGCAAGTGATTATATAACAATAAATAATTGGAGCAGTATATATAAAAGTGATTATATTAGTACAGTGATTATATCACAATGCGCCTATATACAAAAGTGATTGGATGTATTAACCAAAGTTCCTACAACACATAGACAACATTAATGTAAAGTTTGCGAATCAACCACATTGCTTCCCTCATTTGCACTTGACTAAGAAGGTTGATCGTGTTCTAGTTGATTCATTGATGATCTCCTTCTTATTGCTTTAGTTTATAACTGTTGAGAAGTTATGCAACGTTGTCCTTTGAATCTTAAACCTCTTAGTTCAAAAGACAACTTGAATGAATGTGGATCAACTTCTCTAAACTTCCATTTACTACTATGCGAAGAGCTACCAACCTACAAACAAACATGTTGTTAGCATTATTCATTTATGAAAGTTATCAATAATGTTATTAATGGTCATATACTCACAATATTGCTCTGTTGACTTGCTACAACAACGTGTTCAAATTATGAAGTGACCTTAGGGATAACCTAATAAATATGAATCAAAGAATGTCATAAATGATCCTTAGTTATATGAAGCAATACCGTAATACAAAATAACCAAAGAATTTTTATATCTCTGCAGATTGCTAAGCAAGTTGAGTTGATCC
>JAOTJB010000002.1:22748322-22761249 GCA_027123815.1 Erythroxylum minutifolium | reverse complement strand
TAAACATTCATAAATAAAGTTAAAAGCCATATGAAACTAACCAAAGGTTGAACAATTGAATTAAGGAAGAGAATTTTGAAGTTTTTCCAAGTTGAAGGACCGAATTTTACTCTATTTGTTGATATATGAAACTTGGTCCTCTTTGGCTTACTAGACTTGTTGTTTCCAAAAACTTTATCATTCTATAGTATTAATGACTTTCTAACTTGGTAGTTGTCTGCTTGACTTCATGAAACTCTTGATTGAGTTGTTACCCATTTTGTTTTAGAGCTTTTTACTTCTTGCTTCCTTTTAATCACTTTGATAGGTTGTTCATGGTTAATAACCGCATTTTCTAAAGAATCATACTCAATTTTTAGCTCTTAAATTTTTCCAAGAGATTCTAACCTTTATTCTCCTTTGCATCATAATCAATTTGATATTGGTGTGAGAGGCTTCATTTTTTTAATACATGTTCTAATGGAAAGACTTCTCAAAAGAAATGAAGATTTCATTTTTGCTAAGAAGTCCCCCAACAATATACATATGAGTTATGAAGCCACCATATGACAGTTTCAAGAGAAGTGAAGATTTCATTTTTTGCTAAGAAGTCCCCCAACACTATAAAATGAGTTATGAAGCCAACAGATGACAGTATGCTTAGAAAAGAACTATGCTGAATCTTAATCAAAAAAATACAACTCCTATTACATTACGAGTCCTAAAGACTCCTTGATTATTGATAGTTCCTCAAAATTTATTATTGGTGTAGTATTGGAGTGAATTTTTATAGAGAGATCTAAGGAACTCAGGTCAAAGACATCTTTTGAAATTGCTTTTATGGTCCAAACATCTTTTTCCTACAATATATAAATGAATTTGTTAGAAGGCTAGTGTATTAGCTTGTAGAATAAAGTATTTCTTATTTTATCTCTTTTGAAATATCCTTAGTAATCTTTGGTTTAGAAGAATTCCTAGTTAATCTAGATTCTAGTTTAAGAGGAAGGAAAGGAGCTAGAAGGTCTTACATTATGTTATTTACAAAATGAAGATAAAAAAGTAGAACTCATAGTGGAAACAAAGGTAAAAGTAATAAAAGGAAGTTTCATACTATTAAAAATGCCTTAAAAAATGTTTTCAATCACAAAAGAAGTCCATTTTATAGGAAGGGTATCTTCAATTGCAAGCTCTCTAGTCTCAGATTCTTTAAGCATTAACTTAGAGCTAAGAACTTACCAGAAGCCACTGTTCTATATAAGGGGAGTAAAGTCGTTCAATAGAACCCATATAAATTTGACATATTCTTCTTGATAAATGGGATTTCTATAAGAAGCATAACTGTTTATACATGCAAAATAAGAAGAACACTTAAAAGCATTAGGTTCTAAACCAAGGGTCTCTTCGACCAAGAAAAAAATCTTCCCCAATTAGAGGTAGTTTAATAAGAAAGAAAATATCTGTCGATGAGCTTAAAGCATGACCAAAAGGAAAGATAAAGGTAGGACTACAAAATTTTAAAATAACATATATAAGGTTAGGTTGATATTCTATGGAATTCCTCAAAAAAAATGTTAACTGTAGAAGGCCTTCTCTCTTTCAGGCTGAATGGTATAAAGGGTACAACTTATCCACCTACTTAGCCCATTATTCTAAATTTTTCAACCATGATTTTAAGGATTTAAGAGCTTAAAATAGAGGAATTCTAGAGGGCATTTTGATTTATTACTTCTCCCAAATAGGGTAAGGATGGGTAAGAAGAATTAGTAGGTGAAGGAATGCTAATAGTGAGAGGAAAACCTTGTTTATAATCGAAATAAAGAAATCATTCTATAGTGTTGAAAAAAGGAATTCAAATGCCATAATTAGTGGTTAAAATGATATTTATAAAAGTTTTAAGAAATTATTTACTGAAATCTTATGAAGGTTAAAAGAGGCTCAGATATAATAAATACCACTTCAAGCTTTACAACTTGCATGTAAAGGTAAAGTTAAAGAAATTGAAGGAATTTTTGAAGAAAGTACAAGAATTAGAGATGAACATTTATAGCATTCAGTTCAACAAAGTCCATTTAAGAAGAGAAAGATGCATGACGAGTGGAAGCCATAGTTATGGGGAAATATGAGTGAAGTCATAAACATGAAATACTGAGGATAGAGACTATTTAAAATTTAATATGTAAAAGAAAGAAAAATAAGGAGAATTTATGATGAAAATGGTCGAATCTTAAGGGAATAATAAGACTTTGAAATTTAAAAGTGATTTTCTATCTTTTGTAATAAAAATAAAGGTAGGAATTTCATGTATGAAAGATCTTGATGTGATTTTTAGCTTGACTGTTCTTATCTATAAGAGATTATTTAGGATTTGGCAAGATCCTTATGAAGACATCACTTCTTCATTTTGAATTCCTTATAGTTCTTGTAATCTGGGAAACCACTTGTTAGAATTCAGAAGATAGGAAGAACTTCTATATCATATGTTTGGTTAATGAGGCAATCATTAATAGTCTAAATAATTTAGCCCATTTGGCCTAAGAAGCGATTTAACCAACAAATGGAAGAAACTTAAAAATAAATCCTAGTATATATTTAGCTAGAGAATTAAATGGTAAAAAAACCAAGGATATGGGAAGACATGTGCTGAATTCATTGAAGTCCAAACTGTAAAACTGGAGAAAAAAGTGTAACACAATTAATAGGAACATGGTCAAGTGGACTAGAAGTTAGGTAGTTACAAGAATTCTAAAACATAGAGATTAAGGAGAAAGTGGTATATAGTTGGCTAAAATATAGAGAAAGGGGTAGTTATAGCAAAATAATTCTTGAGGAAGTTAAGGACCATAAACAAACCAGCACCATAATAGTATAAAAGTGACTCACTCACTTAATCATAAGAAAACCTTAAGACAATCTCTAGAGAGACAAATAACTCCATAAACACTTTATTATTAGTTTTCCCAGTTTTCTTTAAATTGTGCATTCATTTTGATGATATCAAATTCTCTTTGTAGCTTAAAGTTTCCCTTTTACCTAAATTAGATAATTTCTTTTTTCCGCACATTTTAGCATTTTGGTAGCTTATAATCATATTTTTAAGTTTTTCAAAGCCCAATCATATCATTGATAAGAAGTCATATACAAATTTTGTGAGAATTCGTCCCTAACGCTCTTGAATTTTATACTAATATCAATAACTAGATATACCTATAATATTTCTAGTAAAGGAGAATTATGTTTTGTGTAGTGGCATAGGTAGAGTAGCTGGGAAGGTAGGTTTAAGGCTAGGTTTGACTATTTGACCTTACCTAAAAGATGTTAATACATATAATGTTATTAGGAAGTTGATATATGATCCACTTCTTATGGCTAACTTTGTTCTGTAAGTAGTTAGCCATAAGTAGTGGACCACATTATTTGCTAATCAAAATTAGTTATAATTAACGAATCATGTAGTGATTCTCATACGAGGGATACATTTTTATCAATTCATTTCTGACTATGGTGTTTTGTGACTTAAGATCCACTCATTATTTTGTCTCACTTGTATCTTCATGGAACGGAAATGACATACAGCAATTTATCTGTCAACATGACATGGATTAACCAAGATAAATATTGGTAAGAGGGAAAAATGAGCAGTGACTGGCCATCTATAATGCAATTGGTTCAGCTTACTAGGACAAACGACAAGGCAAATACTTTTATTGTCCTTATGTGATAGACATCAGTAGTCAGTATGCTTTCAAGAGAAAGCTTTATAATGGACACCTCATACATGAATATTAGACGGCTGATATATACTGGATACATAAATGTATTCCTAAATGTACCTAATAGGCAGTCGCCTTAACTAGAAAAACGACTCTTCTTTGTAAATGTGACAAATCAGAATTCTGATGATTGTTTTACACCCTATCCACAAGTTCTTTAGGCACGCTACAAAAATGAAAAGTAAGAATATGCCTGTATAAATAGAGATGCAAACATAACTCAAGGATCAAAGCACAAGTTGTTAAAAAAGCCGTATGGATACTTTGAAATGTTTGCTGTGCATGCTTGTTTTCTCACTTTTACTTGCAGGCACCGAGAGTCGCCTTCTCAATTCAGGGACAAAGCGGAGGGATGTAAGCCAACTGTTAGAGAACTTGAACCTGGCTTCCAAGAAATTAAGTGAAACAGGTTACCAGTGGCCTGATAGGGTGAGCCCCGGAGGGCCTGATCCACATCACCATTCCAGAAACGAATAGTTACGAACATTTTATAGAATCAGCCTGAATAAGAGAGCATACCTTGCTGACTCCTGTACTGTCAATCGTCTTTTATTTTCAGCTGAAATAAATGCATCATATTACTTTTCTGTGATTTGTGTTTCAGTTCATTACCTATATGGTTACTGGGGATGACATTGTCCGAAAAATTGCTGGTTAATTATCTCAACCATATTGCAGAGTCCCGTGTACTCGACCAACACAGGAAGCAATTTAAGCTAGAATCAACCACCAAGCATAGAATTTTGAGAACTCTGGAAACATTTTTTCCGAGCATGAAAAATGAATGTACCCAAGTGAATGTTGAGGTATAACTTGCTAACTCAGCTGAGAGCAAAATTTGCTTTCCAATTACCAGGAATGGGACTGCCATAAAGATTTTGATTAATTATAATCTGTTTGGGTTCTTCAAGAGGACATAAGTTGACAAGCATAACCAATTCGATTAAACTTTTATATAATCTTGAAGCGTGACCTATTCAGCGGTAGACAATCCCATTTTTCGTCATCCTTTAAGAGTAGAGAGTCTAGAACTTTGAGTTCAAATTATGCAAGGACGACAACAGGGTGATTGGCTATTCTTATCTGAATCATAGCTTAGGAAAGCACACTTCTGTCCAGAGAGTGCATAGTATACACACAAGATAATTGTTGTTATCTATCAATCATCAACAGAATGAATCTACACTACTGAACCTCATGAACAAGAAAGAAAAGACCAAGAACTTAAGAAGCGGTTGCTTATTAATGGAAACAAAGAAAACAGAGAAAACACAGTAGTTAAAACTCAGTGATGTATTGAGCTTTTTATTTCTCGTGTGTCATTGTTTACGCGTTGCATGAATACAAACATTTATAGTATTCTGATCCTCTAACTGTCAGTTAACAGGAAAACTAACTTTTATACGTTGCATGCATGCATAACACGCTTGTGAATCTTCTGAGGCATTCTCCTTCATACTCCTCCTTGGCTCAGAAATTCTAACTTCATGATCCCCACCATCTTTCTCAATTGTTCAAATCGAGAAACATGAAAACCTTTAGTAAACAGATCAGCAACTTGATCTTCTGTGCTGACATATTCAAGCTTCACCTCTCCTTCTTGTTGCACATCTCTCAGATAATAATATCTAAACTTAAAATGCTTAGTTTTCCCATGAAAAACATAATTAATGGAAATCAAAATAGTAGCTTGATTGTCAACATACAACATAGTAGCAGATGTCAAATGAATTCTCAGATCTTCAAGCAATTTTCTGACCCAGATTGCTTGCTTAGCAGTTGTTGTAGCTGCCACCAATTCAGCTTCAACAATTGAGAGAGCCACCAATTCTTGCTTCTTGGAGCTCCATGAAAAACATGCTGAACCCAAAGTCAAGCAATACCCTGTAGTGCTCTTCATGTCTTCTGTTGATCCACCCCAGTTACTATCAACAAAGCACTTCAATTTATATTTTTCTGATCTCCCATACATCAGTCCATACCCAGTTGTTCCTTTGAGATACCTCAGTATCCTTTTGACAGCAACTAAGTGTTGCTTCCCAGGATTACTCAAATAATTGGAGAGCACACTTATTGAATACATAATATCTGGTCTGGTGGCAGATATGTACATTAAGCATCCTACCATACTTCTGTAACTTCTGCCATCAACCTCATCATCATTCTCCTTCTTTACCAATTTCTCTTTTGGACAGATGGGTGTGGACACCTGCTTGCACTGATCTAGCTTGAATTTCTTCAACACATCACACGCATACTTCGTCTGACATACTGCTATACCCTCCTTCATTTGATGTATTTCCATTCCCAGAAAATACTTCATTAACCCCAGATCTGTCATTTCAAAAGTGTTTCTGAATTGTTGTTTCAGAAACTGAATTTCTACCTCTGAACTTCCAGTTAACAGCAAGTCATCTACATAGACTAAAACTACTGCAATATCATCTTGCTCCATCCTCACATAGAGAGTTGGCTCACTGCAACTGCTCTCAAAATTAATCTCCAATAGGAAACTGTCAATTCTTAAGTACCAACATCTAGGGGCTTGTTTCAGCCCATAAAGAGCTTTATTCAGCCTATAAACACTCTCCTCCTTTCCTTGTACCACAAAACCTTCCGGTTGTTGTACAAATATTTCCTCCTCCAATACACCATTTAAGAATGCAGATTTTACATCCATTTGATATACTCTCCAACTTTTCTCAGCTGCTAATGCTAAGAGCAGTCGAATTGTTTAAATTCTGACCACCGGAGCAAATGTATCCCCAAAGTCTACTCCTTCAACTTGTGCATATCCTTTCACCACAAGTCTTACTTTATACTTGTTAACTGAGCCATCCGAATTTAGCTTAACTTTGAAGATCTATTTGAGTCCAATTGCTCTTCTGTCAAATGGTCTATCAACTAGAGTCCAGGTTTCATTTTTATTGATCATTTTACATTTCTTCCTTCATAGCTTCAAACCACTTCGGATCTTCAAGTGCTTCCTGAACTCTAGAAGGCTCCAACAATGCTTCATTACTCCTCTCATAGATTTCTGTCAGACTTCTTGTCCCTCATACTGGAATGTGATCTATACCAGTATCTGGAATATCTAGAATCTGCTTTTCCTTAGAATCCAGCTCATCCTGCTCACTCTGATCTGGATCATCTGCTGCATTTTCTAGGGTAACTAGAGACATGCTTACAGTCTACCTTCCTTCTTCATCTTTCTAAGTTGTTTCAGACCAGATCTAGTGTTCATTTTCGAGCAAATGATATACATCTCTACTCACCTTCACCTGCTTTAGTGATGGATAATACAACCTATACCCCTTGGTTAGTTCAGAGTACCCTACAAAAATTGCAGGTTCAAATTTGTTGTCTACTTTGTCTCTTCTGGCCTGAGGTATGTCAGCAAAGCATAAAGATCCAAACACCTTCAAGTTCTTCAGCTTCGGTTTTACTCCATGCTAAGCTTCATGTGGTGTCTTGTCTTCAAGGGTCCGAATGTGCAATCTGTTGAGCAAAAACAGGCAATGGAGGCTGCTTCTGCCTAAAAGGACTTAGGTAACTTCTTGTCTTCAAGCATGCACCTCACCATTTCCACCACAGTTCTGTTTCTCCTCTCCACCACTCCATTCTATTGTGGAGTGTAAGCTGTGGTCAGCTGGTGCTTAATTCCTGCATCACTATAAATCAACTGAAATTTGTTAGAGATAAATTCTGAGCCATTGTCTGTTCTTACAGACTTAATGCTCAGTCTAGTTTGGCTTTCAACCAGGGTTTCGAACTCCAGAAACACCCTTGCCACCTCTTCTTTACTCTTGAGACAATATATCCAGCTATACCTTGAATAATCATTTATAATCAACATGAAGTATCTGCTCCCATTTAATGGTTCTACTAGCATTGGACCACACAAGTCCATATGTAGTAGTTGGAGCTTCTCAGTAGCTCTCTAAGCTGAATTTGTGAAAGGAGCCCGAGTGTGCTTGCCCATCATGTAAGTTTTGCATTCTGTGTTGCAAAAGAAGAGAGCTGGAAGGTCCTACACTATGTTCTTCTTCTTCATTGCCTCCAACCCTTTCTTGTGATAGTGTCCAAGCCTCATATGCCACAGCTCAGATTCAGCTACATCACTCACCAGTGCTTCTTATTGTATCTCCTCTGGCCTCATGGCAAAGATCTTGTTCTTCATTTTGGTGAAAAATACTTCCTACCCAAATTTGTCAAACACTTTACACCTATCAGATTCAAAGTGTACAGACATATCTTTTCCAATTAATCGAGCTACACTGAGGAGATTATGTTATATTTTAGGCACCAGCAGCACATCAGAGATGGTCTTGACTCCATTTTTGGTAGGAATTTCCACCATCCCTCTCCCTTCTACACAGATGCAGTCAGCCTTTCCCAACTTCACACTTGCCTTCACATTTGGATCCAAAGACTTGAAAAGCCTTGGATCTGGAGTCACATGACTCGTGCACCCACTGTCAATTAGCCACTCAGATGAATAATCTTCAGCAAGATCACAAGTAGCAATAAAAAGTTGCTCTTTCTCTTCTGCAACTTGCACATTTTCGACTGTGTGGTTCTGATTTTTCTTGCAAATCGCCTCCATGTGACCCTTTCGTTGGCACTTCCTACACACAACATCTGGTCTCTTCCAGTAACTGAAGGCCAGATGATTCGACTTCCCACAGTGAGGACAAGGATTGTACTTGTTGGTCTTGTCTCCTCCTGCATTATTGCTCCCATATTTTTGGTGAGTCTAAGTGTTTTGTCAAGTTGAGTCATTCTTATTTCTCTTCTTCTTTTTCTTTTCTTGATCTCTAGTCTTGGTAAAAGCCTTATATGCCCCTTCGGCTATATCATTTCTTCTCATCAGATGCCTTTACTTTTGAGCTTGTAAGGCACTCACCACTTCAGCGAGTTTCATCTGTGAGATATCTTTCGTATTTTCAAGTGAAACTATAGTTGCTTTAAACTTCTCTGGTACTGAGACCAACAACTTCTGAACCAACCTCTCATCTTTGAATTCAGTTCCTAAGAGCCTAATTTAGTCTGAAAGTTGAATCAGCTTCTCACAATAACTCTTTACTATTTCATCTTCCTTCATTTGCAATCTGTCGAACTCCCTTAACAGATTCAACTTCTTCATACTTTTCACCTTTTCATCACCTCCATACTCCCTTTTCAAGAAGTCCCAAATTTCTTTTGTTGTACTGAGACCCATGATTCTTGTGAAGATTGAAGGTGCAACGGATTGGTACAAGCAAGACTTGGCCCGAGCTTTCTTGGTCACCCTCTCCCTCAGCCATCTCAGTTGAGCAATTAAAACATCTTCTACAGGAACCTCGACCACGTAGTCTTCATCAATAGGCTCCCAAAGATCCTGCCCTTGTAAGTACGCTTCCATCTTTATTGCCCAAACTTGATAACCTTCTCCATTAAAGATTGTAGGCTGCAAGCCATAGGACATATTCTCAGCCATCTCCGAGTATCTCCCTCACTCAACCTTAGCCCACAGAAAGAAGAGATTTTCCTTACGCCAAGAACTTTGCTTACACCTTTACAGATCTCTTAAGAATCTAGCTCTGATATTACTGTTGTTATCTATCAATCATCAACGGAATGAATCTACACTACTGAATGTCAAGAACAAGAAAGAAAAGACCAAGAACCTAAGAAGCGGTTGCTGATTAATGGAAACAGAGAAAACAGAGAAAACATAGTAGTTAAAACTCAGTGATGTATTGAGCTTTTTATTTCTCGTGTGTAATTGTTTACGCGTTGCGTGAATACAAACATTTATAGTATTATGATCCTCTAACTGTCAGCTAATAGAAAAACTAACTTTTATACACTGTATGCATGCATGCTACGTAACACGCTTGTGAATCTTCTGAAGGAGAATGCATTCTCCTTCAATAATAAGCAGCCTCGAGTAGACCAACTTTGGAAGAGTTGCATACATTTAGTAGAACCGTCTGCAGGTATGCAAATACTTTCAAACGCCTGCGTCCTTCAATCATTATTAACTTTATGAAAAGGGGTCCTACTGGAATTCTGTAAAGTTTATCAATATATAGGTTGTACTGATACTTCATAAATGCTGCTCTTCTTGATTTTGGATACACATTCCAGGCACATAATTCAATTTCTTAATTAGGTTGAGTACCGTATGGAAGGTCCACTCTCAGTGGTATCACCTAAGGATGTTATAGCAGAGAGATTAAGAACAAAAAATATATAAACAAATCCGTATTGGCCATTCATGAGTACAACCAATTCTGTAGTTCAACTTCTGTTTAAAACTTCCAACACCCAAAATCCATTCTTTGTACATAATTACAAGGACAACATAGATTTTTCTGTTCCTTAGTTCTTAAAGGATTACCTGCCTCAAATGAGTCCGGAGGATACAGATTTTATTTTCGTGCTAACACAACAACAGGTTTAATTCCATTACTTACCCACAGACATATAGCATATTTGTTTATCCTAAGGTATCTCACAGTCTGAACATGCTGTATCTTGTAAACTTTAAACGGAACATCAAAGAAACTCCAGTTCGATGATTGATCTAAGTTTCAACCAAGCTCTCTTCATTTTCCTATTATCTTTTTGGAAGATTGGCAGTATTCAGAAAAAAACATGAACGTCAAACGGTTGTTCTGATGCTAATCAACCCTGGAGATAAAGCTTAAAAGCCTCAAAATTTATATATTTTTTTATTTTGGTACTAAAGATTTCTCATATTCTAACAATGCTGATGAACGTTCAGTTACAGTTCTACACATTAACACATGCATCCTGAATCGTTATCCACTTCAAATCGCGAACACAAATGGAATTTAGATTTTTTTAGTGGCGCAAGTGGGATTATATTACACCTGAGGATGACTCAAAAATTTCGATACGCATCACGAAAACCTCAAATAAACCATGTTCATTCATAATAAGCTTGTACTCAGCGTCACAAAAGTTAGAATTCAGGTTAAACTTCCTGACTAGATACGCACACAGATGTAAGAAGCTGGAAGATACATAAAAACTAGCGCGCCCACACACACACACACACACTTCCACTTCGACCACTCCACCTGCTCATCCACATTTATATTACATAACACCTTTTTGCACGAAGAAAATTCATGAATTTTCAGGAGAACGTATAATTGGGAAAACAGACCAGGTGGAAGATAAAGACAATTTAAACTTTTTCATGGTAGTAACTACACTTTCTTTGAGGATTATATTTGATTGATTCTTGCATCACTAGAATTCTAAAATTGCACGAGCTTTTTAACTTTTTATGGTAGTACAACAGCTAGTGGAAGCAACTACGGACAGGGAATGAAATGAAAATTATACTTCGGCGTCAGCTTTAAATTGACATGAACAAGTGGGTCGGTAAAAGTAGGTGGCTTTTTCTCATCGATAATGACAATTTTCAACAAAAGGAAAATCTAGCTGATGGTATCGTTGACTGTCTTTATTCCATAAAGGTGCTAATCTCTAGCCTGAAAGACCAAAGTAAATAGAAAAAAGTTTGTAGTTTTAGTAGGCATCTTAGTGTCTTTTTTCAAGTTTGTCTTTTCTGTCATGTCTTTATTTTACTTTCTATATAGACGATTTTCTACTAGGATTATTCAAAAGTTGAATATAGGAAATCCAACTTTAGGACTTATTTTTTACGTAATGATCATGTAGAAAGACAAGCCAATATGGCATGGTTGGTATGCATATTTCTGTGCGGTGCTTTTATTTTCGTAGACGGCTTCATATATGTCCATCAGTCCATGCCAGATTTGGATTTTTTAACCATGTCTTAAGAACTGTCCAAAGGTATTGTAGAGGAAGGATAGTGGTTAAGCATCTTAGAGAAAAGATCATTGGCGACAAGGAGGAAAGAACATGGGTGCTCAAGTGGGGACTATAGTGAGTCATTGACAAAAGCTTCCGTGTCATTTGAGATAATGGGTAAATTGCCCTCACGAGAGAAAAGCTAGAATCCTTCATTTTATAGAAAAGACAACAACACACACGCTGGATTTGTCATGTAATAGACGCCATCTCCATTATCGTCTTTAATTTAACTTTTTGATTTTCCATTTATATGTTATGTGTGTGTGTTTGTATATATATATATATGTCAATCCTTTGCGTTATAAATTGAACCCGTATCTTCTAGTTTCTAAGTTATTACTACGAACCAACAGTGCCTTAAGAAAGTCATTGTTCTCAGTAAACTATGGCTAGCTCAACTTCCCTTCGAGTTTCGATGATGATTCTCTTAATTTTGTGGATGAACATGAATGAATTGGAAGCATTAAGATATCACGGGCTTATAGTTATACGTAGAAGGGATGACAGCAGCTCTCTTTTGCATGAATTGGGCTATGATTTGTCAAAGTTAAGGTACGTCGAGCGGAGAATAGTGACAAACGGATCCACGTCAAGAGTTTCACCAGGAGGGCCAGATCCTGAACATCACTAAACATCTTTCTTAACGCCTTCGAGAATGTTGCATTGCCTCTGTTTACAGAGTAAGTTATTAGGCAGACTTAGAGAATTTGTGTTTTAAGCAGCTTATGGGTTAGTTGCTATGGCTTAGGTCTATATAATAACTTGTCTTACTGAATAAGATATATGGAAATATGAAAATTAAGTTCTTGGACATCTCGCTGTGTTGGCCACCTTTTGGCAGCTTATAACGACGTCATTTTGAGGAGACTTTACTGTTTCTATCTTTTGTCAACTTCGTCTTTAGTTCTGCTGGTCTAGCTGATGTTTCTCTGGATAATTACTAGGTGGTTCATTTTATTATCTTTAAGAGTGGCACTGCGTCAATTCCCTGTATCTCTTATGGCGAACATACACAGCAAACCAGATTTAATTGGATGTATACCATCTATTCATCCAAGTTCGAACTAATATATAAGATAGCAAAGACATCATCTGGACTAAGTAGGATTTAGAAAGTGACTTAATTAATTAGGACCTAAATGCGAAATGTGATATAAATTAAATGGATATAAATTCCCTCGACATTTGAAAAAGGATGCAAGTCTCCGTTGTCTTCTTCGTAGTTACTCTCCTCTCATAGATCCATTTGACCTGTAGCCTTCAGCCTCTACTACAGGCAGTGAGCACCAAAGATTTCGTTTTTCTTTTTCTTCAAAATTTA
>JAOTJB010000002.1:22718479-22731934 GCA_027123815.1 Erythroxylum minutifolium | reverse complement strand
GGAAATGATGAGGAAAATAAGTTAGAAATGATAGATATGCATAAGAGGGGTCATAGGTAACTTGTAGGAGTTAGAAATATGGAAATTGACTCGTAAATGTCCGTTGGGTAAACTTGACGTTCATTGGGTGGACCTTCTTGGGAATTCGTTCTAGCTCAGTTCATGTCCATTTGGAGGGACACATGTCCGCTAAGCAAACATTCTCGGGATAGTTATATAAATGCACAATTTTTGACCTATAGACGACAAAATCTTTTTTTGAAGTCTTCATAGAAGTTGTAGAATTCGAAGTCTCTTCAAAACTGTGCTTAAATGACCTTGATCTGACATCCATAATGAAAGTTATGCTTTTTGTCCCAAATCATGTACATTTATAAGTTATGGGCTTATCAATACTTTCCTATGATACATTTAGGCTTGAATGGGGCTTGAAATGTACTTAGTTAATGTGGAAATAATAGATAAAAATGAGTGATATGTTTAGGGTGATGATTGAGGATATAAACATAGGAATGGAATGTTGGATATCAAGTGCTCAATTATGAAATTATGGGATGTTATGAGAATAAAGATGAACCTATAATGGCTAATGAGATTCCATTACAAGAACCCTACAGAGTGCTGCACTCACATTTCAATCACGAGTTAGACTCTAAAAATGGGGTCTAACATTAATCTTAGTTCGTCTCTTTTTTGTTCACTTTGCAAATGATGAGTTTCATCTGAATCAATTTAAATGATCATATGATTTGGTTGTTAGTGAAATTGTGAATAAAATTAAAATGTAAAATAAGAATTTAGATTATGTAAATCCTCTGAGGTAAGCATGAGTAATCAACTTTTTTTTTGCTAACATAAATTTGGCTATTGGCCATATAATCAAGCTCATGATACATTAGTTTATCATTAAAAGAAAAAAGAGGAAGAATCTAAACCTGACTTATAATTAAGTTGTCTATATAAACTATCATAGTATTTGACATTTGATAATCATTGTCTTGCTTCATGTATTTTTTTATATATGTATGATAAATACACAATTTTATGTGCTTAAAGCTTAAGTATATGATATTCTTATTGTTTAATGATGCTTAGTGTCTTGTTTATGTTTGTGTATAGTTTTCTTAATAATATAAATTTCTTTATTAAATAGTGTTATGATGTTGATTTCAATTTCTTATAAAATGATGAAATATAGGTATGTGTGTGTGTGTGTGTGTGTTTGTGTAGTGAGATTGTTCAATAACTCCTTACAAAGGCATGCCTTTTGACCAAATCTATAAACTCATATTTCACCTATGTTTTATCCTTTGTTCATCTATTCTAATAGGATAAGTCTTATAATCTGGGATTTCTATTTTCTTCCCAATAACAACTCCTTATAATAATATTGTCATTTTATATATGAAAACAAGTGGATATTTAAAGAGAATTACTTTCAAATCTAAATTTATTTAGTTGAAAGAGGTAATGATTTAAAAATATAAGAAAGGACAAAAGAAGTTTGAAATTGATTTTAAAAACTTAATTTAATTTATTAATAGAAGCTTTAAAAATTAGTTTTAATTTTGATATAATTTTCTGGCTTGGCCTGATAAGCTTCATATCGCCTAAGCCTGATTAGGCTTAGGCTCTTGGCCCTGCCCTATTACTTCCGAAGTCGAATCAGGTTTTAGTTTGGGTAATGAGTCCTAGGCTTGACTGAGTCATAGGTTAAGCTTATGACCCCTATTTATATTTTCAGGTTAAGCTTGGGTCAAAGGGGCCTAAGTCCAACTATGTCTAATTCCTTCACTAAGGATTGGAAAGCAATTGGTGAAGATCAACATTTTGGTAGACTAATACCTAATGACAAGGAAGTTGATGAGCAGCTAATCAGATACTATATTATTTTTTGATGTTTATACAAGAAGCAATATTGCAGTATTTGAACCAACACATGTTGAAAAAGAAATACGTGAGCATAAATAGAGTGCTACTATTGATGAAAAGCTTTTAATGGTAAAAAAAATTTATAGTTCATTAAGAAACCTCAAATATAAATGTTACTGAGGTAAGATGGGGACTAAGTTCAATGCTGATAAATCAACAAATGAACATAAAAGAAGTCCTCTGGTAAAAAGGTTATACACAAGCCTTTGGTGTAGATTTCTCTGAAAACATCATTCCTATGGAAAAGCTTGACATTATCCATTTGTTGCTTACTATTTTAGGAAGTGTTATGACTTAATATAAAGCTAACAATTTTGATTCGTTTCTTAAAGGAGGAGAAAATGAAAGCCTTATTATGCAAGTTGATCTTTTTCAAAATAAAATTTGAAAGAGTTAAGAAAAGTTGTTAATAGTAAAATGATAGTTAAAGACGTGACTTATAGCTCAACAAGTATTTTTTAGAAACAATTATAACATGATGATGCATTAATTTGTGTTATTTTGGGTATTTAATTGTTATTTTATTAATATCCATAATTTTAAAGATTTTTGTTATGTTTTTTCATGAATTTAAGTCAATTTGATCAATGAAATATTTATCTCTAGGTTTTCTTTTTAAGTCCAAAACAATAAAATCATTATATGCAAGATTTCCTAAGTCTAAATTGCGGAATCTGCAAGTGTTAGTAAGTTTTGGTTAGTATTTAGCACTCGGGTTAATAAAACAAAGTAAAGACTTACAGGTACTCAAGAAAAAGTAGGCATCATCGATGAAAGCTTAAGAGTAGGCAAGTTTTATCATGCATTGATACCCATTAGCAAAAATCTTTGACGAAATGTAAGATTATGTGAGAAAAAAATATTAAAGGTGTAACTAAGTCATGCTAAGAATGAGAGTGCGAGAAGGCACTTAACTTCAATGAGGAGGTCAAAAGGTATGAAAATGTATGAGACTTATTATACATGACTTGGATTGTTGATAACTTATGTCATAGAGCAATATGATTACACCATAGATGTACTTGGATGGACAATGAACAAAGATGGCTCAGGATGGATAAATGGAAGCCTCATTAAGGCATTTGATTTTAATATGCAATGATGTGTTGACACATGCCAAGAACATGCTAGTGGTGGCTTAAAAAATTGGAAGCATTACATTACAAAGTAGGAGCACTGCTTCAAGTAATGAGAAAGTGGATCAGAGGATGTGGTAAGAGATAGGCATCTTCCAAATTCTTATCCCATATGCAAAAGTGGAGTTAGTCGCTTAAAGTGGATAACTCCCCACTAACTTGGGGGAATTAGTGGAAGAAGTGTCATCTCACCATTACTTTGGTAGAGTTAGTGCAGAAAGTTGTTAGTTTTAGCTTATTTGGTCCTTGAGTTCTCGTAGTCTATATAAATGTATCCTTTATTTGTGAAGCATTGTAAATTCAATTATCTATAAGAGAGTCAAGAATTTTAGGAGAAAGTTATTCTTGAGAGTTTCAAGATGGGAGTTCTATTGAGTTGTATTATTGTAAAGTTCATCAAGTTGTAGGAAACTCAAGTTCCTTTTTATTGTACCTTTACAATTTGATTAATAAAAAGGTTGGCTTTACCATAACTATATTATTTATCCCTTTTGATTGTTTGTGCAAAACACTTGTGATATAAGGGTGGAGTGAAACACTTGAACACGAGTGGCGAGAGGTCCTAATAACAAACAAAACTATTAGTTAAAAATCACGAAGGGAAGAATGAGTTAATTTTTGTGACTTAAGCTCGACTGTCGTACGAGGACTTTAGTAAATTGTTTTAATTCTATTATGCCCAAAAAAGTCCCCATAATTTGGTATTAGAGCCCTGTTTGAAGAACAATAATAGGTGGAAGCAACTTAATCGATAAAGTTGCTCGATTAAAAGGATAAATGGTTTTTTAGCCTTAACGGATGAAGGAGTAGTTCCTTTCTTGGAACATTTTGACGCTATAGCAACTGAACTTCAGAAGACAAGGAAAGCACTTAAGGAATAGTTAAAGGTTTGTGAGAATATGAGCTATGACTTTTTAGTGCTTAAACAAGCTATGTTTAGGCACAAACGAGAGTTTAACCAGAGAGCAATTTGGTAAAGATGCATGAGGCCCAAGTTTTTTACAACAAAAAGAGTACTAAGGAGCTCAAAATTTCTTGTGGGACATAGAAAAATACTTTGTGATAGCAAAGGTGTCCAATTCAGAAAAGGTATCAATTATGATTATATATATGGTAGACAATGAAAAATTATGGTGGAGGATACAGAACTCTAACAACATCAGTATAGGTAGACCTCCCATTGACACTTGGGAGAAAATAAAGAAGGATCTAATAGCCCAATTCCTCCCTAGTAACACTTTATAACTCTCGAGGGAAGCTTTGAAGAAATTAATGTAAAATGGCTTGATCCAGGAGTATGAAAGTAAATTCATATCTTTAATATTGGAAAAGTAGAACATATTGGAAGAAGATAAGTTGTTCAATTTCATAAGTGACTTGCAAGGTTAGGTACAAATGGACTTTGGATGTAGAACGTGATAGATCAACCAAGTGTAATAGCAGTTGTAATGCCTTGGTAGATTTCCAAATGCCACCACCTATTTAAACTGACAATAAGGGTAAAAAAAGAATGGTTGGACATAGAATGGCTCAGTGAAAGGTAAGGAGAAGGTATGCGAATCTTTTTAATGCAAGTTTAAAAAAAAGCAAAATGAGATGTTGTTTATTTCATTTATGAAGCTCAGTATTTTGCTCGTGAATGCCCAAAATGGAAGGTGGGTGAGGAGAAAATGAATTCCATGGTTAAGAAGGATTAATGAAAAGTAGGTGAAGACTTGTCAGAAGAAGTCTACCTCAATAATTATGCTATATTACGTGCAACTGATCATGTGAAGGAGCATTTGAACAAAAGCATAGGCAAACCTAATAGATAGGGTGAGGGTTTATGAAAAATACTTGTTTTGTGAGGGTGAGTGAAATAATTAAATATGAGTGGTATTAGGCATTCAAAATGAAACAAAACTTTTGGTTAGCGATCATAAAGGAAAGGTTAAGCTGAGTTTTGTAATTTAATCTTAACTATCACACAAGGACTTTGCCAAAATCGACAAATGTTCTACAATGCATAAGATTTGGTTTCTTGCCCTTAACCAACTCATAAGGAGTTTTGTTTCTAGAATTAATCTAATCATGGCCCTATATTTACCTAAATCGGTAGGACCTTGAGCGGATCCCATGTTAGCCCCAAGACATTGGTCTCTAACTAGAAAAGTAAAAGCTTGAGCTTGTGAAGCTTCTGGTCTGGTGGAACCATAAAACTCACTAGGATAAGTTTGTGATGTAAAATGAAGTGTTATAGCCTTAGACCAAAAGTTCCTAAGAAGTCCACTAACTATAAGCATCGTTCTAGCCATATCTTCTAATGTTCTTTTCTTTCTCTCTAAGACTCCATTTTGTAGTGGGGTTCTCGGGGATGAGAAGTTGTGATCAACACCATATTCCCTACAATAGTCCATAAAGACTAAATTATCGAATTTAATGCCATGACTAGAACAAAGTGAGAGTAATTGATGTCCAAAATGCTTTTGGATCTTTCTAACAAAGATAGCGAACTCACCAAAAGTTTAATCTTTGGCAGAAAGAAATATGGTCCAAGTGTAACGTGAATAATCATCTACTACAACTAAAACATATCTCTTACCTCTTTTACTTTTCAATGTCATAGATCCACATAAGTATCCTTGTATGAAAGTTCTAGTGGCTAACTTGTTCTTACCATGTTTTTGGCCTTAAAAAGATAACAAACATGCTTCCTTTTGAACAAGCTTCACAAACCTTACTTATACTAAAATTCATGAAGGGTAAACCAAGACAAGATCTCGTTATACAAGCTTTTGTAATAATGGTAGACTAGTATATCCAAGTCTTCAAAAACACTTAAACAGGTTAGATTGACATCAGGAAGCAAATCAAGATTTACCTTATAAATGTTATTACATCTTATTCCTTCAAAAACAGTCTCATTTCTCATAGTTAAAATTTTATCATAAGTAAAATGTACATTATGTCCTTTGTCACAAAATTTTGCAATACTGAGCAAATTATGTTTTAAACCTTTAAATAATAATACGTTATCAATGGAGTGTTACAACAAATTACCTATTTTACCAATACCAATAATCTCAGCTTTCATGTTGTCGCCAAAATTCACAATTCCACAATAAAAGGTTTTCAGTGAGAGGAACTTAGATTTGTCTCTTATCATGTGCTTAAAGTAACTGCTGTCAAGGTACCACTGGTTGTTCCCCTTCACTCAAGCCTACAAAACATATTAGGGTTTAGATTTAGGAATCTAAACTTATTTAGGGCCTTTTCTAACATAATTGGCTTTTAAAACATTCTTTTCAATCCACACATTCTTTACATAAGCATAGTTTTTTTCATTAGCCTTTTACCTACGATGACATTCAAACATACGATGGCGTGTCTTACTAAAATGCGTGCGAATAGTATACTCAGAAAAACGAACATATTTCCTTTTATTCCATGACTCTTTCTTTTTCCTATTAAAACCTAGTATATGTCTAGCCCTATTGTGTGCTTATATAAGCCATTCAGGAGGTTCCTTGCCTGATTCTCACCTTTATTCTCTATTTTTCTTTACCTTTATCCAATTTATCTCTTAAATCCCAATTTTGAATTTTTAAATTTTTAACTTGGTTAGATAGTTTTTCAACACAGGAGTTCAAGAAACAACTTACTTCAAAAGAGTTATTATGAAGAACAGGAGTAGGAACTGGGAAAAGGATAGTAAAATCTAATATGGATCCATCATTATTCTTATTACTATTTTTAATAGATTGAGCTTTTCAAATATTCTTCTTTAAGCCTTACCAATTCAGTTTTAGTCAAAGATAATTCATTTCTTATGTTCTCAATATGACTAGGATCAGTAGAAGCTTTTAGTTCATTTAACTCACGAGTAAGAGTAAGATTATTCTTTTCTAGTTCCATGGCCTTTTCTTTTAGGTTAGAGTTTTCCTTTTTAAGAGTCTTTATTTCATTTTCACATTGGATTTCTTTTTATCAATGACTATTAAATCTTCCTTTAACCCTACAACATCTTTCATGGCATCGACTTCATGAGTAGTATCTTCGCAATTATTCGCAAGAACGCCACACAATTCAATTAATGTTTCTTTTGAGTAAGTTTTAAAGATCTTTTTTCCATTCAAATGCATTTATCTTAGAGTCATCATCAACAGAATTTTAATTTTTCCAAATTGAGCCATCAAATAAAGATTTACTGTATAATCGAAGTCTTCATAATCAACTTCACTATCATCTGAATTTCCCCATACAGCTAACATGACTATTCTAAACTCTTTCTTATCAAATTTCTTTCCACGTTCCTTACCACATTCTTTGTTTCATTCCTTCCCACAATCTTCATCCCATTTTGGGCAATCCTTAATCACGTGGTCTAGAATGCTACATTTAAAGCAATGATCAACATTCTTCTTAATGAAGAAGTTCTTTTGTTGCCCTTTTTGGCTAACTTTGAGTTGGTAAGGAACTTTTTGAATTTGCATGCTAGCATGACAACTTCATCATCTGTGTCCAAGTCACTCACTCATATTTTCCTCGAGAGCAATCCCTTTGTCCTTCTAAATGGGAATTTGAATCTTTCATTACTATCTTTTGTGTCGTAAGGTTGTTAATCAGATCTTCAAGTTACAAATTAGAAAGATATTGGCCTCTTGGATAGTAGTAACCTTAGGCATTCATTTTGGTGGCAAACTGGGAAGAATTTTCCTAACATTTTTCCACTGTTGCAGGTCTTTCAAAAGGAATTAATCTCATTGATAATGTTAGTAAATGTAGCAAACATATCACGAATATAATCACTTTAGTTCATTTTGAATAGTTCATATTGAGTGGTTAGTAAATCCAATTTAGATTCTTTTACCTAAGAGGCACCTTCATGAGTTACCTTAAGAAAATCCCAAATCTCCTTAGCAGTTTTGACCCTAAGACACCAGTTGTGTTCTTAAGATAGCTAGCCATTTTGAATCAATTTTACAGCAGATGCATTTTTCTCCGTCTTCTTGTATTCCTCTGCAATGAACTCAGATAATGGGATTTCTTCCTTAGTACCATCAACATTGGTACATATACACTTGAAAGGACCATTTTTATATTCAACTAGACCTTATAGTATTTTAAATGAATCAATCAACCATATACTCTTTCCACTAACTATAATGTCTTCCATCAAACAAAGGAGGGCATTGATCAGAGTAGCCTTCCTTAATCTCATCGGGTACTTGGATCATTTTGGATCTCTCCTTAGGTGTTAGCCTGTATCAGGAGAACTTACTTTATACCAATTGATAGAATGATTAAGTACTACTCAAAAGGGGCGAGGGGTGAACTAAGTAATACGATATTTTTCTTTTATTAACCAAGTTTTTAATTTTGTAAACATGTTTTTATCAACTTCTTAAACAAAATTTGAAAACAAAATGTAAATAATTGAGACACATATTTTTACATAAAAACCTCTTTGACTCGACAGGAGAAAAAACTACAACCTAATGGGTTTTTAAATGATTTTATGGTTAATTACCAAAAAAACCCAAATTTTCGTCAAATTTTCAATTATAGCCCGAATTTTAAAAGTAGCAATAAAATGCCTAAATTTTTAATTTTTTTTCAATTATAGCCCAAACTTCAAAAAATTGCAATAAAATGCTCAAACTTTCAATTTTCTTCAATTATAGCTCGATGTTATCTGTTGTTCTCCCGATGCCCTCAGCTCTTTATTTTTTGTTTGTTTTTCTAACACCTTAAACTACTCTCACATTACAACTTACTGCATCAATAAACTCTTAACTAAAAACGAAGAGTTTTTCTTACACCTTAAACTACTCTCACATTACAACTTACCGCATCAATAAACTCTTCGTTTTTAGTTCGTTCTCTTAATGCCCTTAGTGTGAGGACATCAAGGCTACACAATCTAAATAGCTAAGGGTGAAGGCGTCAAGAGAACAAATTGAAAATGAAGGAAAAAAACTGAAATCAAACTATAAGGTCGTCAGGGATGCGTAATCTAATTTAGGTCATTTTTAAATAACAAAGTCGCTTAATTATATGATTAAACGATGTCGTTTCATTAATCTTCATTTGTTGTGTTAATTTTGATTAACATGTATTAATAGTTAAGGTTTCTAAAACACGTGATAAGTCACATCATCAAATTTGACAGAAACACTAACATCGGGCTAGAATTAAAAAATTTGAAAGCTTGAGAATTTTATTGTTACTTTTTAAACTTCAGACTAGAATTAAAAAATAGAAAATTTGGACATTTTATTGGTATTTTTTAAAATTCAGGCTATAATTGAAAAATTGATGAAAGTTTGGGTTTAAGAGCCAACTTGATAGTACATGTAGATCATAATCTACTGCACCCCCAACTAAATAAAAACCGCACCCACAATTCTCAACTCTCCAACATTCAACCTTGATTGTTGTTACTCTTCAAGAATCTCACGTAAGGTTCTCTAATTCTCACAAAATACTAAAATAAAGTTACCTCAAACTCTTCTTGGATAAGGAAAAAGATACAAAAGAACCTGTGGGAAAACGCAGGATGGAATGATATCTTGTGCAACATTTTACATGTGTGCAAAATGCTTAATATGAATGGCCTAATTTTATATCATACCACACACACTAAAATGAATTATTGATTTATTATTTTATAATTCCTAGAATGGTGACTAATTTTTAAAATGGGTAGATAAACCTAGAAATGATAAGATCATGCCAAAGCAAATTTTATCCAATTTATCTTAACAAATTTTCACCATCTTTTAATTTAAAATTTGATAAAGTTATCTAGTACATCTAACCTTATCCAAGTGCTTCTATCATTTATCAAAAGAAGATCACATGAACGTAACCAATTTGATATATTAGCAATTACTAATACCAAATGCAAATAATAAACATAAAGTTTCTTTTTAAAGTACTCATATAAAGAGTCCACGTTCATGCAACAATATCCTTAAAATTATACTAAAATTCTATTAAATGAAGCAAGTATTCCTTATTTGTAAGAATAGAGATTCACTTATATTTTGACATATTGTTAAGTAACTCAGTCCAAACTTAAGGAACGAGTTTAAATATGAAGTCTATCAAAATGGAAGTTATTAAAACCAATTTATATTTTATCCCATATAATGCAATTTTACATGCACACATGTAGTAAGAGAACATACTATCAATATTTTACTAACAAGACAAGGTTATATACCATCCCAAGACTCCCTACATAGAGTCTAAAATTACAATAAAATAAAAATAAACTCCATGCTTTGCCAACTGCTCTTTTTATTCACAATCTGCAAACTATGTAACTCAAGAACCGGGTTATCTTATATTTACATTATTATTCTGTCATCATCAAAAACATTCTAGTAACACCCATGATTGAACTTGTAGTTTATGGGAAGTTCTCAAACATATATCCAATTGTTATACATAATAATCTAGACTTTAAAGCTTGGAAGCAAATGGTGGCCTCCTAGAATCATCGAACAACTCATCATTGCGATTATCTGAAGTCGTGGTCATCATCTCCAAGAGCTCTTGTCGAAACCTGTTCATGGCGTTCTCAGGCAACCATATGGGCACTACAATGCTATCCTCCCCATTACTGTTTCTATAATGACTATAAAAGCTACAACCGGGAAAAGCCCCTGTAGGTCCTCCATAAACTGGTCTCCCCCATCCAAAATCAAGCTTTTCGAAACCAGCATGTCTCGTATCAGAAACTACATAGTTCCAAGTTTTAACGAAATGTGGCCTTCCATTTAGCACCAAATAATCAGCCAAAGACCTCATATACTTTTTGTTCATTTGGGTCTTTGCTTTCCTTACCAACTGTAGTGCATACTCTAATGGTTTATTACTCAAAAGACCGGCCTTTGAAACCGCGCTCAGTACTGCAAACGCGTTGCCATAGTAACCAGGAGGCAACTTGACATGTTGATTACAGCTGACGGCCAACGTCGAACGAACAACAGTATCAGGGTCATCAAGTTCGAGAGAGATGGTGCGGGCTTTCCACACCGACGCAGTGACGAGATCGAAAGATGAACACTTGCCTAGGTGTGCTGGAAGTTGGTTTCTTAATAATGTCAATTCACGAGATCCAAAAGAGACAGAACTGTGGACCATATTATTTATCTCCAAAGTCATTTGTTGGCGCTTGATGTCTTGTTCTACAACCTCATACTCCGGATGTTTACAAGTCACACGAGGTGGGTTTCGGGCGTTAAGTATCTCCCTGTCCCACACTGGAATGATAGATGGTTCACAGTCATATCCTCCTTTTGATGACCGTGCGATTTCTCCAACTGCGCTCAAGAATTGTGCCAGCCCATGTCCGTCACTGATCGCATGGTTGAGACGAATTGCCAAGATGAATCCTTCGCATTTCAAACGTGTTACCTGCATATAATAAAATGAAAATTTTAGATGACATGTAATTCTCTAATAAGAATGTCCTATATATGTGTTGACTATACGAGAAGAGGAAAAGTTTAAGACTTTGGTTGGTTCACTTTCTCGTACAAATTAACAAGGTAATATATAGCTATCGATACATAGTTACAAGATCTTCAAATATTACTACATTAAATACAAAACAATTCTTTAAATGCATAACTAATAAAACTTAAAAAACTTAAATGACTATCATTGTTTCACAATTAATATTAATACTTATTTCAAGTTTATTTCTTAATACTCTTCTTAAATTTGAATTTTGGTTAATCCAAATTTTGTCTAAGTCTTGTAAAGTCTTCAAATTTTAACAACTTGGTAAATTTATCAACTTCTTAATCTTAAGTCTTCACGTATTTGAGCTTCACTTTCTTTAAGATAATATCCATTCTAATGTAATAAAATTTTGTATTTATATACTTATTCTTATCCCGAAAAATAGGATTTTTTTTTCAACATTATGAATAATTTGTTATCCATAAAGAGTTTTGTAAGTTCACTTGTAGTAAACACATCATCTTCAATAATTTTATAATCAAATAACATGCCAAACACACAAGGCAGAAATAATATACTATGCTTCAAAAGTTGAGAGAGTAATAATGAATTGTTTCTTCAAACTCCATGTGAATGCATCATCTTCAATAAAAATAGAAAATTTGAGGTGATCTTTTTTCTGTCATCCACATCACCTCCACAATCCTCAAATAAGAAACATGTGTTTTAAATTTTCTAATATTTAAAATATATTAAAAAATTTAAAATATTAATATTATTTTTAATAAGTGAAATTACAAAAGAAGTCTATCTCACATAATTATATTAATAATTAAATAATTTTGATGAAAATTTAACTCATTGCACTTTTCTTCAAAAATTTAGCTAAGAAATAAAATCTGGAAAGTAATAAAACTTCATATGGTTTATGTAAGGTTATCCATTTAGTTCTCTTTCTAGAATTCGCTAACTCAAGTCATATTAAGGAATACCATATCTTATTAGATTTATATTCTCTTTTCATCTATGTTTCTATTGATATATTTTTATGTTTTTTATAATAAGTTTGATTTCTTACTTTAGATGGTGTTCATAAATCTTATATACTTAAAATTTTAAATTATGTAAGATGAGTGACTCTACAGTTACATATTATTGGTGTAATTACAATAACTCAATCATAATTATATAGATGATCATAGTTACTTATAATTGCATGACAAATAGTTTCCAAATTATTACACTACAAACCTAATTGCAAAATGCAATTTGGAACTTGCTCATAATAGATAACTAGAAATTATTTTAAAACAATGACATGTTTCTTTATACCTTATAATCGTAGAGGAAAGAAAACAAGATGTTTGCTACAAGACCCCTCTAGTTGTGGACTATCCGCAATTTCAATTTTGTGTTTGTGTGTCATTTCTCAGTTGGAACTCCTTAAGAATTTCGTTATCAACTGTATTACTCCGTTTTAAACTTTTCTCAAACCCATCCCACTTCTATAAGCAGATAGTGCCTTTTCTCCATTAGATTCTTAGGTGCTTCATTTTGGCCAATGCAATTATATATATACCAAACAGACCCTGCATAATTTAGAACTGGAAAAACAAAACATATAATTGAGTTCACCTGAACCAACAGGAAAGGGCATCCAAGGATTCCGGCAGAAGCAGGCACATCGTACAGAAACTCGTCAACATAAGGACATGGTGGCTTTATGGAATCACCAAGCTGGCCCAGTTCTATGTTTGCATCAGCTTCGATGAACAGTATACCTTTGCCGTTGCAATCCACCATGAGCTTTTTGTTAGGCCCTTGTACAAGCCTCCCAGCAAAAGGATAGTAAAACACCAATGCTTTAGTAATTGCTTCTCTGATTACAGCCACAGGGTCCAAGCCGATCACACTAGGTTGGCTACGGTAA
>JAOTJB010000002.1:22694770-22709916 GCA_027123815.1 Erythroxylum minutifolium | reverse complement strand
CACTGATCTATACAAATAGGTGTTTCATGAATTAATTTTCCATAATAAAGTATATTTTATCTATTTATGAAATTATGAAAAGGTTGATACTTAATATCTTATCCTGCTTTTAAGTTTAATTGTGCTTTGGCTATTTGTTTTTTTTTGTCTTTAGATAAAAGAGTAGTGAGATGAAATATTCCTACTGATTCTATTAGTTCTAAATTATCTAGGTCTAATATATTTTGATTATTTATTTCATTATTTTCTAGGATCTCTGACAAACTGACTGACAACTTTGAAATTGAGTGATTAGAAAAGTGACTTCTTGTTGATAGAAAATATATAGACTTTGATTTATATCTAAAGATTCTTTAATTGGTTTAATTCCATCAGGTTAGTAACTATAAGTTGTAGATAATTATATCGGTTTGTATAATATTCGACTTCAGTTTGATATTTATTAAGTCTATTTTGAGTGTCTTCTATATGTTCTTCAAATTGTGTACAGAAGCTACAATTCATATTCATTGTGAGAGAAATACATAATACATATACAGATATGTCTTAATCAATAAGATGATTGATTATAAACAGAAATTTTTTTCCGTCTTGTCGATTAACTGCTTTGAATTGTTTGATATGTTCTATCATTTGAGTTGTATCATACATTCTGATATATCTTCGAGCATCTCTTGAATTATGAGCTTCTTTATTAGAGGTGTGATATCTGGTTAAAAGTTGGTCCAATCTTTCTTCTCGTGAATAAGTTTCTTTGATTAATGCTTTTAAGGCTACTTTGCGATCAAAATATCCCCTATTCATGCTTGAAATAGAAAGATAATTATCATAGATTGTGATATCAATTAGGTTTAAACAGATAAGACTAACTAATAACATGAATAAATATGGTTAAATATAAACAATAAGTATGAGTAATAAATGAATATAAGTATTAAATATACAAAATATATGCATTAAGTGATAAAATAAATCATTATTAATTTTGCACTAATAAGCATTCAATTCCTTATTATTATTAATTTTTATTATAATTAAATTTATTATTCTTATTAATATTAATTATTATTAATTTTGTACTAATTATGACTCTTATGATTATTAATTTTATTAATTATATTTATAATTCGTGTTAATATAGATAATAATAATAATAATAATTATTATTATTATTTATACTAATTATTAGAATTGGATTTGTTATAAAAGTCCATCAACTAATTAAATCAAAGTTCGATTTAGTGAGTAATTTATTTCAGCTTACTTGATGAACAGACTATGAAGCTTCTACTTATTAGCAGAATCAATGACATCATTCTCATAGAGTAAAAAAAACAAATGTCAACTTAAGCTAATCATTATCACTTATCTCATACCCACAAGTTTCGACTTGATGGTATTATTAAGGCACTACTAATTAATTCTCTTAAAGCTATGACATAAAAGGAGAAAAGCCAACTTAATTTGTAACTTAATATATTATTTAAAAAGAATGATATATCGGTCCTAACTAATTACTCTACATATAATTGTGTGATTGTTCAACAAAAAAATATAAAACATCAATTACAAAAAAAATCTAAACAAAATATCACAAATATATACTAAAAATAACATATTTGTGATATCATATTTACTGAAAATATCTACTAAAAATAACATATAAAAATAACATATTTATTAAAAATAAACATTACATATATTAAAAAATATAGATTATGTAAAAATAAACCTTGAAGAAGAGCAAAAAATGCTGGTGAATTAAAGAAGAGTGTCAAATGCTGATGGATTTGTTGACGAAGACGCAAAAACTAGAGAAGAAGAGGAAGAAGCAAAGAATGTTGCGGGGTTGATGAAGACGCAAAAACCAGAGCGTCAAATGTTGTGTTTACCCTGCCATTGTGAATGACGGAGTGTCTCATTTTTCTGACAATTCACGGGTGTATGCATGAGAGCCATATATTGTCTGAAAAGTTTAGTTTAAACAGGAGCTATATAGGAGTATGAAAAGTTTAATGTAGGGGGTGTTGGAAGGCTGCCCACCCTGCCATTGAGAATGATGGGATGGCCTTAGCCCGTCTCATCCCGCCATGCAAGATGGCAGGATGAGAACACGTGGAGTCTGGCCACGTTGCCTCCACATGGACCACCTCGTCATTCACTATAGTGGGGTGTTATACACCCCGCCATTTTAAACGGGGTAGATTCCACGTGTTCCCATCCCGCCATCTTGCATGGTGGGATGGCCACGTCGCCTCTATATGGACCACCCTGCTAATCACTATAGTGGGGTATTGTACACTTCGCCATTTTAAATGGCGGAGTATTCTATATCTAGCAACTCCTATTTATTCTCTTCTTCGTCACAGACGAAAAATATTTTTTATAACAAACTGAGAATTTACCAACACGCTTCCAATTGCAGTCGTAAAGAAGAATAGCTAAGCTGAACTACAGAATGAAATTTGTAACTAACCATATGAGAGTTTGAACTTATATCTAGTTAACATAGACTTTGTAACTCTTCCCCATTTTGCTCATCATATGAAGTTGAACCATGAGACACCAGTCTCCTGGTTGCCTGACAGCTCCTTAGACATCTCCCTATAAACATGTAATTAACAATCATTGGCACGGACATCATTTGGAGAATTCCCTATTTGATCAACAGATTGTCCAATAGTCTTTTTGATTTCCAACTCCAATGTCACCACAGGGGTTTTTCCATTCTGCTCAACCCTTATTCCGTTCCCTTCTGAAACAATCTCCGTATGAGTCCGAATGTGGTTATGTTCCATTTCCAGTGGGTTCTTCTTTTGAGTAGAGGCTTCCTTGTCTGTCCTCACTAGCTCAGTTTGATCTCCATTCTGGAATAACTTTCCAGGAGGTTTGGGACCTTCTTCTGATCAGCAGGTTTGCAGGATGAAAAATCCAAAATTGGGCTCCGTCAGAACGTCCACTGTTTCATCAACCTGCACACTTACTACGCAGGTCCTGTCGGCAAACCAACTCCTCCAGTCAAATGATGATCTCCGAAGCCACCAAACTGCTACCACCTTTTCCTTATCTCTTCAACGTCACATCAACTCTGAAACCCCCTTTCGTGGACATACGATTCATGCTCATATTTTAAAAACTGGGTTTAGACCCAATACCAACATCCGTATCAAATTGATCATACTCCATTTAAAATGTGGGTCTGTGAAGTATGCCCGCCAAGTGTTTGATGAATTGCGTCAACCAACTCTTTCGGCTTACAATTATGTGATTGGTGCGTATTTGAAACAAGGTTCCGTTAAGGAATCGGTTGCATTAGTACGCAAGTTGGTTCTTGAAGGTGAAAAGCCTGATGCATATACATTCTCAATGATTTTGAAGGCTTCCACGTGCGGTAGGAAGTCCATATTGCCGCGTTATCTGGAAGGTATGGTCCACGCTCAGATATTAAAGTCCGATATTGTGCGTGATGATGTTCTTTTCACTGTGCTGGTTGACTCGTACTTGAAGAGTGGTCAAGCTGGTTATGCGAGGAGAGTGTTTGATATGATGAAAGACAAGAATGTGATTTGTTCGACATCAATGATCTCGGGGTACATGAATCTGGGCTCTGTGAAAAATGCTGAAGATATTTTTAATCAGACGCTTGTAAAAGACGTAGTCGTTTTCAATGCAATGATTGAAGGTTATAGCAAATCTGTTGAAACGGCTGTAAAAGCTCTTAAAGTCTATATCGATATGCAGAGGTTTGGCTTCAAGCCTAATGTGTCAACTTTTGCTAGTGTCATTGGGGCTTGTTCGGTGCTGGCAGGATTTGAGATTGGACAACAAGTCCAGTGTCAGCTGATGAAGAGTGAGTTCCTTACCCATATAAAGTTGGGAAGTGCTGTTGTAGACATGTACTCCAAATGTGGTAGAATTGAGGATGCGCGAAGAGCTTTTGATTGCATGCCAGAAAAGAACGTCTTTTCATGGACATCAATGATTGATGGATATGGCAAGAATGGAAAACCCATTGAAGCTCTTGAGCTTTTCCATAAGATGAAAGAGTGTGGTATTAAGCCCAATAATGTCACATTCCTTGGTGCTATCTCAGCATGTGGACATGCTGGTTTAGTCACTAAAGGTCGTGAGATCTTTGACAGCATGGAGAGAGATTACTCCGTCAAACCAAGGATGGAGCACTACGCTTGCATGGTTGATTTGTTGGGGCGTGCTGGAAGTTTGGAACAAGCGTGGGAATTCGTGATGGGGATGCCTGAGAAGCCCAATTCTGATGTTTGGGCAGCTCTGCTTAGTTCATGCAATGTGCATGGCAATGTGGAGATGGGCCGTGCAGTTGCCACTGAACTTTTTGCACTGAATGCCAAAGGTCGACCTGGTGCATATGTTGCACTATCCAATACACTGGCCTCAGCCGGAAAATGGGATGGGGTAAGCGAACTCAGAGAGGTGATGAAGTTAAGAGGAATACAAAAGAATACTGGCTACAGCTGGGTCGGGAGTGAAAACAGTTTATAAGGCTATCGCTTGCCAAGGTATTTAAACCAACATACGCATGAGTTTTTACCAAAGGCTTCTTAGCTTTGACTGGAGGCTACATATTTGTAGAATATTTTTAACTGTCAAATTACTGTACAAGGAAGCTGTGAAACTGAGTTGTGGCGAAGGAAGCATGGCTGCGTGAACATAAATCACAATATTTTAACCAGGTATTTATCCAAAATTATTTCTTGGGAAAAGGCCCAAGAGTTTAATTAGATTATGGTTTAAATTTTCTCTTTCTTTAATGTTTCCTGGTTGTTGGGTCTCTCGACCAAGGACTTCAGTTTGTTAAGTTTTCTATTTTCTTCGTCAAAGCAACAGATTGGAGATGTATATGGAAGCAATGAACATGAGAATTGTGCTGGTACCAAACCAATGGATGCAGTAGAAGCTGACAGGTTTACTACGTTCTGGATGAAGAATCATTATGCAAGTATGGCTATCCCTTTTTCTTATGTGTAACACATTTTTCATTTTTTTGAACCATCAAAAGGTGAATAAGGATGTAGAGATAGCAGTGCTCAGTATATAAAAGACTAATTGAAAGATATATGAAGGCATTCTGAACGTAGAATTACAGTCTAACGAATCTTGGAGGTCTGGCTGAAAATAAACTGGTAGCTTATAATCTGCTAAGCCTACTTTTGGTGTTTTGATGAACTTGCAGGAGGCTGGACACATATGAAGTCATGGATACTTTGTATCTTGATAGCAGCACAGATAAACAATCTGAATAATACTTTTCTAAGTGAGACTCTTCTACGTCACCATCACAAACATCATTTTGATTCAAGCTCAAGGAAACGTATAATAAGCATTCATGCATAGCTGTCCTTACAAAGTTGTCAGGAGCAGGTGTTGGGACATACTTTTATCTCAAAATATGAAGTCATGCTCTTCCTGTCCCCTGCGAAGAAATATTAGGCTTCTTCTGCTGGCTACTGTAGCACAGGAGAAATTTTCTAGCTCTGCCTGTGGTTTCGCATGCTTTTTGATGGAAGTGAAAGAAGCAATGATGGGAACAAAGGGGATTTGCAGATCATGGTCATTTGGAAGCAGAAGACATAACATTTTGATAACTTCAGTTTCTATTTTGTTAAAAAAGTTTTTTCTTCGAAAAATTTCTTTATAATTTTTTACTTCTTTTATATGAAAAAAGGGATTATTCACAATAAAAAAAAGTCTTTCTACAGATGAATCTGTTAATTGTAATACGGCTTCTTTCTATATTTTGGCTCTTACGTTATTGTCTTGGAGTTTATGACATATGACAACCCTTAAGATGGCTTGTCAAATACAAATACTGAATAATCGACATGTTCATGGGCCGGCCGGCTCGCGTGCCACGGGCTGGGATGGGCCAGCCCGTGGCTCAGCCTGCATGCGGGCTGACCGGTATGTGGCCTAGGTTATGGCCTGTTGGGTCATAAGCGGGCCGGCTCTGTTCATTTATTTTTAAAGGAAAAAAATTCAAAACAAAGCCGGTTTTTACAAAACGACGTTGTTTTGGAAAAAATGAACTGGCCACGGGCAAAAGACGGGCTGGGTCATCATTGTCATTTGTACTAAATAAGAAAAACTTTTTTTCCCTTTAGGATAAATAACATCAAATCAAAATATTGATGTAAGTAGGAAAACCAAGAAAATCCGCTCCATGGACGCAGATTTTCAACTATTCTTACTAATAGATTTTATTTTACGAAGAATATATGCCTTATTTCTCATGGATAAATGCCAATTCTACTATCACTACGTGTTATATTATAATTCAGTCTCATTAAATTTCCTCATTGTAACAAAAATAACAACACCAATCAAGAAACCATGTGTTTTTGGTGAGGTAAGTGTTAGTTTATACTTAACAATTAATTTGTTGATTATAATTTTCATGACATAATTATTTGAAGGCATTTTTTATTTATAAATATTTATTTAATTACATAAAATAAATATACATTATAAATTAAATTATGATGATATAAAAATTATGAAATTTATATTTATTTATATATTATCCATAAATTATTTTAATCATTATTATGTTGACACTGAATATGCATAGAACAGAAAGACATAAGTTATGTTTCTTTCTTATTTAAAAAAGTAATTAATCTCGTAAACTAAAATATGAAGATATTAAAGCAAATATGTGGTACTTCTTAGAGACAAGTTCGATGAATTGACTGAATGTGAAAATTTCATTTGAAACATTATTTGCATGTTTATAGAATTATGATAATTGCATAAATGATCATTTGATTTGAGATCTTCGAATTATCTTATATAGATGTTATTATATTTTTTATATTGCTTATGACCTATCATAGTCAAAAATAATGAGCCATACTATATGGAGGTTGCAATTTTAGGATTCATTACCTTAAATTGATTAGGGAAAGCATTCATTTGTTCTTGGTTAATATTAATTCAACAAATCCTTGGTTAAAGTGAAATTACAAATTGAAAAATAATTTCCAAATGTCATTATTAGGAGCAATTACAAATGATGAAGAACTAATATGATTGAATTCAAATAAAGTATACATTAATTTTATACTCTGTCTAATTAGAACATTATATGATGAAAAGATTGATATATATGAAAAAATCATGTATAGAAATATTAGTTAAAACCACTTTGATATTCTTAATATTTAAGTGGTCATGATAAATTGCTATTAATCTTGATACAAAGATATATAAATTTTAACATATTTAGGGACTCAGTGGGTTACATATAAAGAAAGGATGAAGAGAGAAAAAGGTTATTTAATTAAGTTGGACTTGAATGTAAAGTTTAAGAAATTTTAAAGGTTAAATATGAGATATTTAATAAAAAGTACTAATATGATTTATTGAATCTGATTTACACCATAATGATATTTAATTAAAATTAATTACAATTCTAATCAAGTTTTATTGAATCTACAATTATATTTTAACTAAATTACCAAAAGATCTTGTCCCTGTTATAAATAGGCTTAGATTCTAAGAAGTTAGCACTTCTGATTTATTAGCCCCTCTCTGTACTACTTTATAGATCTCTCAATTTTTTTGTATGCATAGTTAGAGGTATGATGCTTGTGCAACTGCAGTGCTTTAAACAATCTTATGGATTCAAGGGGAGCTATTAAAAAATAATCAAATTTTACAATAGGATATGAATTTATGTTTCTTGCTTTAATATATTTGTTAAATTAATTAAACTATAAGATTTAAATTAATCTTATCTTTTGAGAAATTAAACAAAAAAGATTTCATACTTTTCTTTAACCACAAATGAGATCAGATCCTATCTTGATTCTTAATAGTAAGTGGAGGCCTTTATCCTTTCTTTTAAACTTACCCTCTACCTTTATCTCCCTCCCTCTCTCTTTAGTCGGAATCATCATGTGGATTGTTGGGTAGGTATGGAATTCTTACCTATCATCCATACATATGTATGCTAGTTTCTTAACACTCACATTGTCCTTTTTTTTTTTGGTTGTATGTTCATTTTTCCATGCGTATGTCCCTATTACTTGTCTATGATTTTCATAGTAGATATTAAGGAAGTACTCAACATATATTAAGGAAAACATATTATATTTTGAGGAAAACTTAATAGATGTTAAGGGAAAAACTCAAATATACCTTAAGAAAATGAAAACCAAGAATTTATAGGCCTTGAAGATAAGTTTTAACAGGTCTAGATGTGTGAAGACATAGAGTCGACTCTTTTAAGATATAAATGAAAGGTCTTTAATAAAAAGCACGTTGTATACAAAAGTGAACTTTTGATTTTTCATAACCTATTAGTGTCTTTTATAAAGGCAACATTTCAATTACTTGACTTCTTGTTATTCACCATCATGCTTTTAATTCATAACTTTCCCATGATGCATAATAGACAAGAACAGGAAAGTTAAAAGTCCCTAAATGCTTAAAAGTTCAATTACCTTGAGTTTTTGTGTTTCTTCATAAGGGGATTGTTTCTTATTTGAGTGAATTGAGAGGTACTTATCATTTCTATAGTACACTTTATAGGTAAGTGCACTTATCATTTCTATAGTATAGTTTAGATGAGTTGAGTGATGATCCCATAAAATGGCTATTATTAATGATTGTCTTCTTACTGTCTAATCTAAAAAGGGTATGATTGAATTGAATAATAACAAATAAAATAATTAGAAATCACTAATTTAAAGTAACAAACAAGATTAGAAAAATTAATTAATAAACTAGATCCAGTTAAGACTTTTTCTAGAACCCCTTTTATGCTTTGACTTTAATTTAATGATCAATTCTAACTCCTTGGAAATTTCCCACCAAAAAGTTCTAGCTCCTTAGATTAGGAGGAATACCTAAGTTATAATTATAATTTCTCTTAAGCAATAAACTCTATATTCTTAGATTTATTTGACTAAAATCTCTTTCTAATTGAAACAACCTAAGAATGCATCAACTCAACTCGTGAACTCCAATTATAGTTTTCACTATAACTTTGAAAGATCATGTAGTTCTCTAAGAACCCATACAATCTTTATTATTCATGTTGAAACATATTCAAATATATTAAATCATGATCTCAATACATGAATTCGATTATTTAGTCTTCACATTTCACTCCTATCTAACACAATACAAAAACATAAACAAATCTTAGGAAAATTAGAAATTTCATTAAATCAAAGCAACATTTCAAAATATCAAGTCCTATTGTACATCTCATCTAGATCTATATCAATTTATGATAAAATAAGGAAAAAACCACATAAAAACAAAAAAATTCCTAATTTTTCTCTTAGCATGGGTCTAACACTTGATCATTTTGATTTCCTATGTTGCTTAAGTCATCATTTTAGAACTTTTATGTAACAAATCACTGTCAATACGAGGTAAGACATAGGTCCTTATTTCCTTTATATTAATGAACATAGGCTAAACAAGGTATATGTCATGAACGCTTGGAGAAACATAATGTTCCCTTCTTAAACACATTCCAAACATGATGGTGTTTTAGTGCTGTGTTAGCTAGTAGGTAATTTTAGAGAAATAGTAGGAATCATGGATGAACATAGGGCACAATAGGCTACCATGTTTTGAGTCATTCGTTTAAAACTAGTTAAAATTACTACATGTTGGCTTAAGTGTTCTCTAAATTCATTCCTTTTCCTTTAAGGGGTTGAAATAATACCTAAAAAATATGAGTTATTTTAAGTACCAATTCTTATAAAAACATCAAAACACAAATAAAATGATCTAAAAATTATGCTAAAAAATATTATGTTCAGCATATATTAATGCATCCAGGCACTAATCATATTGGTTTAGAAAGATTAGTTTCTATCTTAATAAATTTAAATATGAGATGAGGCTCCCTCTGAACAACTTTTTCTTGATAATGTTTAAAGAGACAAGTCCAGTAACAAGTCATCTTTATCCCTATTTTTGGTTTATTCTCTCTTCCTTTTAGGTAGTGTGTCACTTAGGAACATATAACTCATCATAGATCAATACACATTTGAGCAGTAAATTATTTCTGTAAGAAAGCTCTTAGGTTGGTATAGTTTAAATGCTAGACTTGGTATGAGTATTAATAAACCCCTAAAGGGAACCAAGAGTGGAAGCATTGGTTCTTATTTATGACACTATAGGATGGGAATGAGTGGAGGTTAATACAGATCTATAGACAAGCTGAATTGGTATTTAATGAGAGATGAAATTTAGATTCTCTCTTAGTATAATAAGCAAAATCCTTACTAGATTTTAACAATTCCTTTCCTTATTGTTGGAAGAAGAACTATTAATAAATTCTAATAATGTTCTAGTGACCTTTGATTGTCATAGGAATGAATATTTAAAAGCTTACATTTGCAACCACTATAAGGAGTATGCCTCTAAAAAGAGAAAGAGGGTGGCACTGATGTACATGTAGTGTAAATATGTTTCAATTAGTAATTCATATATTTCTATCTTAAATTACCTTAATTTGATATTGCAATTAATTTATTTGATGTTTTAGGTAATTTTGGATATATGTGGCTTTGGGATTAACTTTTAATAAGAATTAAAGAGTTTTAAATGTTAAAACAAGAAGAGACTTCATCTTTGGATGAATATGGTCTCAGATATGGATATGTCATAACTTTTGTTCCTCTTTAGATAGAAGAAGTTAAAGAGAAAGTTAGAAATGACCTCACAAATGACTAAAAGAAATATAGGTTTAAAGATATAAATTAGAAAAGGACATATGTGAGCTCGGGTGGATATGGCCTTTTACACAAGCATTCCGCTGCCTATGTTTCTTTCTAGATAGAAAATATATAGTGCATTATTTAACACTATTGGGGACATGATTGTGTTCATAATTGAAACAACTATTTTAAGAGTGACAAAAATCCTAGTTCAATGAGAATTAGTTTTTAAAGTTTCAAAACTAGTTTTCGTCAAATAAAGAGAGAGACAAACCCTAGGACAATGCTTTCTAGTCATCTCTAATGAGAAAAGGTATTCAAGATCATCCAATGTAATAAAAGAGATAAAAAGAATAAGAATCCATTAAAGGACTTATCTACTTCCATAATTTCTTTAAATTTTTATTGTTGTTTATTGCTTCAACGATGATGAATACCCAAAATTTCTAATATAATGTATGGATGGATTAAATTAATTATTGATGATGTGATTGATTTCAAGTGTGTTAATTTCTTGATAAATTTTCAACCTATATTTTAAATTAATTCAATTATTTAAGATACCATATAATGGAGTGGAATTCGAATTTCAGTATTAGTTCATGGAATTATTAATCTCTAATTAACATTTTTAAAAGAATAGCTAGGTAGTTTAATTAAATTTTATGAAGTTTAATAATGTGATTTTTTAATCTTTACTACCGCAAAAGTAAAAATAGGATAGATGATACCTTAATATTTAGACTAATTGATGATAACAAGAGAATATTATACCTTAGTATTTAGACTAATTGATGATACTTAGAATTAATCTACTCAGATATATATTTATTAATTCCATCACCCTAGAGGAGTTTTATTTTATCTAGTACTTTCTTTTTCATTATTAATGTATCTTCCTTTTAGCCATATCTTAATCTGCTTTAGGACTACCTTAACTATTGTCCTTACTATAGTCTTCATATATTCATACTTATCATTAACAACCCGTATATAGGTTATAGGAACTCCCTTAATTTCTAAACACCTCCGCATGATTTTCCTAGATACCCTATCATACACGTTCTCTAATTCAATAAAAATCATGTGTAGGTTATGTTATCTTTTCCTGTAATTTTCCATTAATCTTTTAAGGAGATGTAAAGCTTCTATCATAAACCTTACTAAATTGGTTCTCCGAGATAGGTGCATACTTTCTCACTCTCTTCTCAATCACCTTCTCTCATAACTTTATAATGACTAAGTAGTTTAATGCCTCTATAATTGTTACAGTTTTGGATGTCCCCTTTGTTCTTATATAGAGGAATTAGCATACTAAGTCTCCAATCATCTGATAATTTTGGTAGACTTAAGGATCATATTAAAAGTTTGACTAGCTAAGTAAGACCCCCTTTTCCTAGGATCTTCCATACCTTTATGGGCATCTCATCATGACTTGTTACCCTTCCACTCTTCATCTCCCTCAAAGATCTTTTAATCTCTTTCCTTATAATCTACCATCAACGAGTAAAGTTATGACACCCCTCAAATATGCTAAGATCACCTAAAGAAATGTTGTCTTTTATGCCTTCATTAAAAAGGCTATAGAAGTATCTCTAACATCTTTTCTTAATGTCATTTTCATCCATGAACATCTACCCTGCTTCATCTTTTATACAACAAACTTGATCTAAGTTTCTTGCTTTCTATTCCCTAACTCTCGCGAACTTAAATGTATACTCTTCTCGATCTTTAGTTTACAATTGTTGGTATAGTTTTTCATAAGCTCTACTTTTAGCTTATGAGATTATCTTCTTTGCTTCTTTCTTTGTCATTTTGTAACTTTCTCTATTAACCACTTTCTCTACACCTATGGTATTATCCAATAGAGCTTTATGATCACCCTTCTTGATCTTAACATTTTTTTGTACATCTTCATTCCACCACCAAGTGCCATATTACTACTTATAGACCCTTTAGAAATACCCAAGATCTCCTTAGTTCGTATTCCTTAAAAGAGTTGCTACTCTCTCCTATATCTAGTTAGCATCTCCTGCCAATTTTCATTCTTCTCCATATATTACTCTATTCGTATGTTGTTTCACTGTATCCCCTTTTAGATCCCACCATCTGACTATGCTACTCCTTTTTGGACTTCTCTTCTTCCTCTAATCCTTAATTATAAGATCCATAACCAACAATATATAATGAGTTGATAAGTAAGTGTTAGGTATCACCTTGTGATCCTTGCAACTAGGTTGATCATTTTTCCTTATGAGGAAGTATTCAATTTAAGTTTTTGTGTTTCTGCTCTTAAAAGTCACCAGGTGATCCTCATTTTTCTTAAAAGAAGAGTTGGCTATCACCAACTCAAATGCAACTGCAAGATCCAACAAAGTAGTCCCACTACCATTCTTATCACTGTACGTAAAGCCCCTATAAGTCTATAATTATCCATCTGAGGTTTCTCTATATGACCATTAAAGTCTTCCCCAGAATAACCCTCTTGTTAAGGGAAATATGTTGAATCACCTCATCTATCTCTTCCTAAAATTCACATTTATATTATATGTCTAACCCTACTTAAGATGCTTAAGCATACATAATATTTAAAACAACACCTTTCACCACAATCTTTAAAGACATAATCCTATCATTAGTCTTGTTTACCCCTATAATATGATGTATGAGTTCTTTGACAACCAAGATACCTACCCCATTTTATTATCTCAAACACCCTAACTATTAAAATTTGAACCCCTTAATCTCTTTCTCTTTAGCCTTTGTCTGCTTTATCTCTTAGATGCACAATATATGAATCTTATATTTGTATAAAATTTCCATTAATCCCAAAGCCTCCCTATAAGGGTCTTGATGTTTTAAGAACATATATGTAATCTGTCAGCATCTTCTCTTCTCTTATACCAAAAACTTACCAAAGTGTCATCCCTTGCTCTATCATTAGAAGTCAAAGCCACTACTCCTATTCTAATTCCCATCATAAGCTATAGAAGGCAATTCCAACAAGTCTCTAAATAACTCTAATATTACTCAAGAAAGGAAATGAGGACTGATATTAAATCTCAAAATAGGTATCGAAATAAATGAATATAAAAATCATAAGTACACAAGACGGTAAGAAAATCAAAATTAGATGGTCCAAAATATTAACCAATAATACCATCTAGATTTCTACAGAATGCTAAAACACATTACTAGATAGTTAAAAAAAGAACAAACAAAATATTAAAAGCTATAAACAAAAAGTAACTTAAAACTTTTAATGATTTGATAAAGACTGAAAATTGAAATCCCAACACTCAAAGAGCAATGAATTAACCATTAACAAACACAATGTTAAACTAATTATAGGTATGTCCTATAGAGGAAAAAAATTATAAGATATCAATTAACCAAAGAAGGGAAACAACCAAACCGATGTTATTTGTTTAAGAAGCAACACACTAGCTTTGTATATTATCGTCTTAGTTAGCATTGTTCCCCAGAAATTCCTTTGTTATAGGGCTCACTCTAGACTTGTAAAAGAATAAGACTGACCACAAGATTTTCCAAAAGACAGATGAGGAAACACTTTTAAGCCGAAATTATCTGGATAAGTAATGATGACACCAATAATAGAAAACCAAATTTCAATAAAAAGAAAGCTTCAAGTGTAAAATATTAATAGACGATACTATTCAAAATAGAAAAAGAGGAATTTTTAGAGACAAATGAGAAGATGGAAACTTTCTTACTCTCCTAAGAATGTAGAGGCAAGACACAATAAAGAGTTTAACTTTTTTATACTAATAGAAGAAGAAACAAGATCCCTTGATAAGAGAGAATGCATTATCTATGATGACCTAAAAATTGGTGGCCTAAAAATTGGTGGCACTCACTCAAAACACTCGAAAAGAGACGAGAAAGCACTCGCCTTTCATCCACCTAAGATCCAATAAACACCATAAGCAAATAACAAGAGAGAAAGTGGTGTTGAAATAGAAACAGACAAAATAAGGTTAAAACTTGAAATAGAAAAGGTTCAAACAAAGTCAAAATAAGCGAGTTGTTATTTTGTGGTAACGTTTATGAGACCTTCTTTTCGATGTTTAATAAACACTAATATTGCATAAATTTGGCAACACGATGGTCGTATGTTTTGGCAATTTGTAAGGTCCCTTTGATTATATGTAGCCATAAAACAATATACTATGTATGCTAGAAAATATAATAACATTAGTGAATAGTCTTGGTTCGTTAGTGTACAACCTTGGTTTTGTGTGGCTATTCAGAATAGTAGTTCTTGGATGGGAATACTACAACATTGCATGGCTTGCATGCATATGGACGACTTAAGTATTATTTTGTTTAATTATTTGGACAGTTTTATGTAAACTATTCAAACTACTTGGAAACTATTATGTGCCTTATCTTATAGTAGTTATATAT
>JAOTJB010000002.1:22646383-22657412 GCA_027123815.1 Erythroxylum minutifolium | reverse complement strand
ACATTATTGTCCTTGTACCAAGATGGACATAGGCTTAATTATTTCTCCATCTATGGATATCCTAAAGGATGGTGATCATGTCATTCAAGCTTTAAAATTTATAAACCCTCAAATACTGCAAGCGCACGGGTCGCGAATCTAGTATAAGATGTATCGATCCCACAAAGAGGGGGATTAATCTAATTCTGTGTTAACTAAGGCTACTGAAATTGAAATAACGAAAATAAAGTTCACAAGAAAAATAAATTTGAGAAATTGATTGGCAAGAGTTGTAATTCAGAAATTCACACAAAAAGAAATGAAATCTTTAGCAATGCAAGAACACAATGGAAATCAATTAAGAGAAATTAAACAAGTTATGAGAAAGGAGATTTTACCTATCATTAATGATAAACTAGTCGATTATAAGTTAATGGGGCGTTGGCTCTAGACGATTCTAGGGCTGATTACTCTGTCTTGTGTTATAGCCGTTAAACCCTAATTAAACCCTAATTTATAAACCCTAATTGGATTATGAAATTTGTAATCTCTCAATTAATAAAAGACTCACAATCTTAATTAGATCTAAAGCACTCTAATAAACTATCGGGTCTTATACGGGATCTCTCTCCACACAATTATCGATTTGATTAGTTACAGGTTCTATTGAATCTCCTAACTCTCATTAATCCGATCTAATCATTTTTTAATTCGGTTCACCCTCTCAGTTTATTACCGAATTATGCAAGAAATACAACAAATCACAATACCCAATTCAAATAACACAAAATCAACTCGAACAATATTAAATCAAAATAAAATCCTAAAGGAGAGTTTAGAACAACATCAATATTCTAAATCCTACCATCATACTATCCATCTCAATTCTATACATAAATAAAATCGAAATTAAAAGGAAATAACAACTTGGAATAGACGATGGAAGACAGCAACGTCGGAAAACCTCCTGATCCAGGAAGCATGTCGAGTTAGCTTCGTCTTTCTCTTCTTCCTCTTCCTTCCTCTTCTTTTTCTCTCTCAGTATACTCTCTTTAGGGTTTCAAGTGTGGTTGCACAAAAAAGCTCCCTCTTTCTCTCCTCTTGCTGTTCTTTAAATAATCTTTTATGTTTTGGGTAACCCTAGGATTTTTTTTAGGTCTGAAAGGTCCAAAAAGTCTCTCAAAACTTGAAATTCGTAAGCTTCTGCGTGTCTACTTGATGCAGGTCACGATCGTGGCTCACATATGAGCTTTCTGTCATGATCGTGGGATACAAGCCACAATCTTGGGCCTATGTTATGGCCCGCGTTCCCTCCGAAACTCCTCTATTCTTCAATATTGACCCTAAAATACTAACACACATCAAGGTACCTCAAAAACATAATAATTAAGCTTAAAAGCTAGTACTAACCCATAAAACACTTAAAACATAAATAATTAACAAACTAACACAATTCTAACCTAAAAACAAACTAAATGATTGAATTAATGGTTAAACACATATCAAACTATGCCCTAAAACATGATGCAATTTACACTTATCAGATGGTGCATGATCCTCTACACTAGAGGAGTTCTTCATTAGCAAACCTTTATTACAATTAAATATTGGACTCTTAAACATTAGACAACTAGGGGCCTTTTTGATGTTCTATTAAGTGAGGATAACTTCTTTCTCTTCAAATTCACCTCAAAGGAGAAATATTAGGAGATAATAGAAGAATGACCGTGGAATTAAAATGGCTCACCAATATTTCTTCAACTTTGGAAACTATGGATCAATATAGCAGATGTTATACAGAAACAAGTTCCCTTATAGTTGAACTTTCATAAAATCCCTCTAAAATATTGATCCACTAAGGGATTAAGCTCTCTAGTACAATATATCAGAAGACCAATCTACATGGATGAAACCACAATAGCTAGAAAGCATATAGGCTATGCTAGGATCTATATAGGAATGGGTTTAGATTAAAATCTTTACGAAGTGGTTCCACTATTCAGGCTAGGGGAGGATGATACATTAATAAAGGATTCCATTTTTGTTATTTATCATTGGATAACAATATTAAGGAAATAAGGGAAGCTTTAAAGACATACAAGGAGGACCTCTCAAAATGGTACCTATGAAGAACTAATAGGATTGGGGGGATTAGATCTAACTTCTTCTACTAAGCCATCTTCTGCTACTATTAGTTTGGAAGACTAGTCTAATCCCTTCCCTTCTAAAGATGATAGTAATTTAATGGAGGTTATTGGTGGTATTTCTAATTCCTAAGAATCACTAGCCGTAATCGTTTAGAAAGAAAATGACTTAAAGATCCTATTATAGGGACCTTAATATAGTTTTTGAGGTTCACCAAAAGGATAAAAGAGCCTCCAAATTTCACATGTCTTCTAAAGTAACATAAAAATGGTACACTCAATCCTAAAAATAAAGGCTCTACTACCTATTAACAACCATATCTATTCTATCCTAGAACACGAGGGAGCTTATTGGCCTTATAAAAATGATTTTTGATTATATTAAGTTAATAAAGCCAGCAATTTTTGGCCTTTTGAAGACTAAGCTAAGGCTAAATAGATGTGAAAATCTTTGGTTATTCAAGAAGAATTGGAATTTGATTAACAATTATAAAGATCACTAAATAGGATAATGGTTGCCTATGATCCCTCCAAAGTTGGTACTCTCAGTCATTCCTTATCTGAACAATATATTCGTTTGCATATTTAACTCTATAATATTGGGATTGTATGTTTTTCATTTATTTATGCTTCAAAATTTGCATTCCAAAGGCCTTTAGAAAATAATCTAATAACTTTACGTAATCTAATTAAATACCCTTGGCTAATCTTAAGATACTTCAGTAGAATCACACATTTCTTTAAATCTGAAACCCTAGCTTTTTAATGAGTTACCCAACTCTAACATAGGTTTATATTGCTAACTATATTTTACAAGTAATTCTTTTAAATTTTTCATTGCTAATATAAGACCTATATGTGGACGTATATATGTCATACTTAAGGATCTAAGGGGTAAAATGAGGGTATATAAGGTTATGAAGGAGAAACAAATGCAATCATTTTGTACATGATCCTGACATGGTAGCTTTTGAAAACTATGTTCAAAAGTTCTCCAATTCTTCCAAATATGCTCCAAGTAAAAGTAATTATCCCATTTTGCTCCTTTTCCTTAAATAGGCAAAAATAAGACCTGAAACAAAATTAAGTACCACATCCTCTACAATCATCTAAAATATAATCAATATGTCATCGAAATAATACTAGAAGTAATGTATAACTAGCATACATCAAAATCCCCCACTCATAATAATTTTCTTGTCCTCAAGCAAACCAATTCCATTATTTTAGCCCCAAAAAGAAAAAAGATCCCAAAAAAGTGATAAACAAATCAAACATAACCATTAAAGATTATCCATTACTAATCCAATCATAAAATGTTATCAAAATGCTATGTAACTAACAAATTGCATCAATTCATTAGTTGATTTAACTCGCTTCATAATCTTTCAAACTTTAACATGAATCAAAAAACTCAATTATATGCATAAAATGAAGTTATATAAGATAAAATTCTCCTACTTTCAGATATATTCACACCTATTATTCATAAGAAATAAATTTAATCAAAATAAAATAATTAAAAGCTTGTTTGAAAATTCACCTAGCATTTTTATGTGGAAGTGAACATGTTATCATGGATACTTTCAGTTACTCAACTAATTCACTATCTCAAATGGCTAATGGTATTACTTTTTAACTTCAACCTTTTTATTGGTGCGAAGCCAATAAAAAGAAAATTTTAGTGATCATTTATTCACAAATTTTTTATATGGTTTAACGAAAATGCACAAAAGAAGTCACAATTACTTGATATGCCCATAATTTATGCAAGAAATATTATAGTGCTCATCAAGTATTCATTCCATAAATTCACAAAGTAAATTACATAAAAAAACTAACTTATTTACCAATACCCAAAGCCAGTTATGTAGATATTCTAAATCACCAAAATAATCGAATTCATAATGAATTATCTCAAATAGTATATTTCTAGGGAAATTTTTTTCAAAGAGATACTTCCGATTAAGAAAGTCATAACAAAATTGATAATATATATATATATATATATATATATATATGTTTCATAATCATATAATCCCTATCCCACACTGAAATAAACATTATTCTCAATTTTTAAACATGCAATAATAATAAAAATAATGAAAAGGAAAAAGGAATAAAATGGAGAACTTGAACTTTCTTAAATTAAGTCACTTGGTCTAAGTCTTAGCTGAAATTTCATTCCATTGATTGGAATACAAAAAGCTCTAGAAAAATGTAAGTTAAAAGGAAGAGAAAACCCAATATATATATTTATATACACATATCATCAAGATTATTAAAAAATATAAAATAAGTATAAAAGACAAACAATCAATTATGTAGAGGAGTTGGACGTATATATGGTGGCACGTAAGGAACTATTGCCTACTGCTCATTTAATGTTTTGTCTCCTCTTGCACAGTTAGCTCATTGGGTTACACTGGTGGAGGTAAAATCTCTAGCCTAAAGTGTTGTATAAGCCTTACCATAAAGTTACCTAGCCAATAAATGTGATACCCTATATATGTCAATGTGCTTGGTTGGGTGGCTAATGTAGATTCCAGTGGTGGAAATGGAGTTTATGCTCATTTTAAACCTAAAATCTGGTCCTCCTAGGTTAAAGCCTCCTCTTCCTCTAATGATCGCAAAATACTACATTTGACTATTATTTTGTAGCTTCAACATTTGTGTGGTCCATAATATCTCTATTATGATGGGTTGAGGAGTGGTTACTAGTAAGTTATAGCTCATCCACTGGCACTCCTAGCCCCTCTCTCTAGTTATATGATGACTAAGTTGCCATTGATAATACCAAATTTAGCATGATTCAGTTATTGTAAACCAACTAGATGAAGGAGATGTTGAAGTGTGTCCCCATTCTCTAACACATACAATAGATTAATAATAGACCCCTCCTACTCAAAACTTTAGTGTTATCTCTCCTCACATACAATTAATTTGCCAAAAGCTTGTTCATGAATTGTATACCGAGAATCTAGATCCCAATGCCTTAGATTTTATAATGTTGTATGGGTGAATGATAGATGAATATTTGACTATATTTATACACCCATATTTAATGTATTTTACATGATATTTTATACTTTTATTTTATATTTGGTACTTAATTTACTCCAAGTGCATTTATAGGTTATAAATGCCTTCATGGACCAAAAAGAGTGAAAATCGGGTGAAATCATGGCATAAAATGAAGATTTGAAGTAATTTAGAGATATACAGTCGCGTATATGGTCGTGAAAGTCTCTTAAAACGTGTAAGGTCATGATTTTAAGTGTTTTTGGAGTTACACAATTTGAGACATGATAATATTTAAGGTTTTTAGGAGATACATGGTTTGATACATGGTAAATTTTGCTATTAAATGACATGAGCTAAGGCAAAAGAGGAGAGCAAAAAGCAATCTTAATAACTTTAACCTAAATAATATTGGTTGATAATTCTAAGATTAGTTTTAGTAGTCTCAAGTGAGTTATTAGCATACTATAGGAATTTTCATGTTCTAATAATCAATAAAACAATCGCAAAATAAAAAATTAATTATATAATAGTTAGGGAGATTCATAACCTAGAAACTAATTCTTGATATCAAAAGTTTTCTAAGTGATTTCTTATTTCTTTATTCAACATTGTTGCCTACTTTATTTTATTCGCCTAAGCTTTATTTTATTTAATTAAAAATCAAAATAAAATTTGTAGACTAGCTAAAAAGATAAAGGTAACTACTAATACTTAATGTCTTTTTGGGATTCGACCTGTACTTGCTAGTATTAGGTACAGCTACACCGTACATTTACAGATAATTCAAATATTGAGTACCTAAGTTTAGGTAAATTAAGATTTTGGTGCCATTTTCAGGGATAGTGATTTTAGAAACACTTGGATATTATTACTCTAGCCATTATTTTTTGTATTTATTTATTTTATTTTATTATTTATTAAATTTTATTATATTTATGGCCTATTCATTTAATTATCTTTTGAACTCTTTTAATTTGACGGTGTGTTTTTGGTTTATTTTAAGGATTGAGATTTAACATTATCCCCACAATTCATTATGGAAGGATGGAGTGTTTATTACTCTTATTAGAGCTTATGAGAGCTATGATACGTCCTTCCAATATCTAACATCACCATATTAGAAATAGTCATTTCCTCATATGTTTTTGGAAGCTCAATAGATGTTCAGGTCATATTGTAACATTTCTAGGAGTAATCACTATAATCATGAATGTCAGGTACTGACGCATATGTGGGAGCGACAAAACATGTACAACTAACCTCAAAGGCCATCGTAAGAGAATACGTATAATTCAGAGTGGAGCAAACCTTACACATACGGATGGAATGACTATGCTCTAACTAAATATTTACAAGAAATGAAGTGATATAAAAGTATTACAGATAGAGTAATGGAATACCTTGCTGAGCGAGTAGCTAACCAACGTGAAGTCAAGGAGAGGTTTTCTTCACCAGAATATGATGAATATAATACCTCATACTATTTGAGCCCCCTAATGTCTCAAAGCGAAGAAGAGATGACGTTCAATTTCATAGATGTGGATATATTTCAAGAAGGCTTAATCGGATTGGCAAATTAATGAAGATATTATTCAACGAGCTGCAGGAGAGTTTGCCTAGTACTATTGAAACAAATCATAAAAAACATAGAATGGCAATCACTGTTAAGAGTGGAAACGAGCTTCTAAAAGAAAAGAAGAAAAAGAAGAAGCCTCCATTCAAGAAGCGAAAGTAGAGATGTGTCAGGTGCTAGAAATCTTTATCTAGTAAAAAGAAGAAGAAGCGTAGACAGAGGTGGATGAGTAAAAACTAGCATAGGAACCAAATAAGGAAACTACTGATGAGGCATTGGTAGATACTTTAAGTACAGAGAGTTCCCACTTCCACCAAGACAAGCTGCTTGCGTTAACCGATGATTGAAGGAGTTTTGTTATCCATTATTTTATTAACATATTGTCTTTAAAAAGGGCATTATGCACTTAATTAGTTTCACTAACTTATTACATTATGTCCTTATGACTATCTTGCAATCGGTGGCATGCTTATGGGCTACAAATTTGTTGTATGGAGTAATGGGTGGAAGCAAGCCGCTAATCATAGACCCAAGATGACAAAAAAGTGTAGGTATGTTAAGTTAACGACGTTAATGATGTGCTGCATAAGAGGTAACCCATAAATTAAGATAGTTTTATTTTAAATTTTATGTTTTTTATCTTTATTTTTATTTTCATATTTTGTTTTTATTTTTATTTTTATTTTTATTTTTGTTTTTATTTTCTTTTATGTTTTTATCCCTTTTTGTTTATTTTTTGCAAGGATGTAATCTCTTATTGGATGGATCAGAAATCAGAGTAATCGTCATATTCAAGAAAGTACCACTAAACTTTCTCACTTATTATATATAATTATACTGTGTACATTGAGGACAATGTATAACTTTAAGTGTGAGAAAGGGATTTACGAATTTTAATGATTTCTTTAAGCCTATTATAATCTTGGTTATAAAATTTTATGAACTGATATCTTGACTTAATTGTAATTTGTCTATAAATACTTGAAATCATTATTTAATATTGATTTGAATTAGCATGCAAAAGGATGAGAGATAGAATAACATTTCTTTTATAAGTCATATTTTTATTAATCATTAAGATAGTCAAATTGAATGATATTACATATTATTTACAAAGAAAAGATACATATCCATCTTTTTTCATAAGTTTTTGAGCTAAGAGCAAAAATTTCAAAAATTTTCAGCTCTTTATTTCTTTAATGTGTGTTATCTTGCATAGTTGAACAATTCTAGAACTTATTTTTATTATACATACTGAGGCCATTTTTTTAAAATTAGAATCATTAAATTGATAAAGGCATTTAAATTCAACAATTTGTTTTAGCCTATTTCTTTGATTATTACCTTACCTTATTTTATCCTTTAAGAATAACCAAATTTGGGCCTTAGCCTTTTTTATTGTCTATAACCCCAATTAATAACTGTTATCCTATTTTTTCTTTGAAATCCTTTTTATTGTTTTGAACCTAGAAGGTTATTTACATTATTTGGTTATTTGAACCTTGAAAGTTTGAAAGGACCAATATCTCCTTAATTGTGGTACATGATGAATGCTCGAAAACTATTGTGATTAAAAAAAGAACATAGAAAAAGAAAAGAAGAAATCATATATAGTACCACTGGTTTTATAATGAATGGACCTCTGTGTATTGTGAACAAGTCTCATTTAATGTCTTTTTAGTAAATTTCCTTATATTATCCCAATCATACTATACCTAAACCCCATTACAAACTATATAAAGAACTTTTGATTTCTTTTTCTAGTTTACACATAAGTGGTGGAGATGTGATAATATTGCAAGTCTATAGTAAGACTTCTACTATGCATTAATTTGAGAGTTTTGATACTTTTCACCCTAAAAACTTAAGCAAATGGAGTGAAATTTTGGTGAGGGTGTAAAGGATTATGTTTTTTATTTCAATGTGATTATTGATGCAACTACCGTTAATATGGACATAGGAAGTTAATTTTAAGATAACTTGACTCTAATTGTATGTTAATTTGATGAATATGATATGATGATTTATAGTATGAATGGAAAGATTAAGATTAATGAAGCATAGATGTTATAAGATTTATAATTTTGATTGTGATTTGCTTAAGGACAAGCAAAAGCTTAAATGTGAGGATGCTTAATAAATGCATATTTGACTATATTTATAAACCCATATTTGATGTATTTTTCTTAATATTTTATATTTTTATTGTGTATTCGGTACTTAATTTGCTCTAATTGCATTTATAGGTTAAAATTGCCTTCATAGACTAGAAAGAGAGGAATTTGGGTGAAATCGTGACATAAAATGAAGACTTGAAGCAATTTGGAGATACATAGTTGCGTATATGGCTATGTAAGTCTCTCAAAATGTATAAAGACATGATTTTAAGTGTTTTTGGAGTTACTCGATTTGATACACAGTCGTGTTCAAAATTGTGTATCTCCTAAAAACCCTAAATTTTGCTATAAAAGGACATGAGTGGAGGTAAAAGAGGGGAGTAGACTTTTGGAGACAATTCCAAACGTTTAAAGACTTTTAAAGGCATTTTTAAGGGGCAATTTTGATTCAGAGAAGTGGAAAATACAAACAAATCATTAAAAGATCCAAGAGAACACAAGATCAAATCTCTACCTTGCAAAAACATTTGATAGGAGATAAATGGAGATTTAGAATTATGAACTTTTTGTTTTCTATTCTTTTTTCTTTCTGTTTATGTTTGATTTTTTCCTTATCATATGTAACTACACATCGTTAGTTTCTAGGTAAGATAAACCCTATGTTTGTGCTACACTTAATGTAATTGTTTTGATTGATATGTTATGATTCGTTTACATGTTTAATAGATGTTCTAATATCTTAAATATTAGCTCATAATCTCATTTCATAACATAGACATTGAGAAATCCTATGTACGAATATATATGTTGTAATTAAAAGGAGTTAATTGCAAACCTAGAGATAGGTTGACATAAATCCTCTAGATTAGGGTCAAACCTAATAGCGGCATTTACAAATCGGTAAAGCAATCACTACAAGAGTGAAGACATTTAGTGACAACTTTTTTGTGACAAGACAATTGATTGACACTATTATTTGGATTATTTGTGATGATTTATATTTTGTCACTAATACAATGGTAGTTGTGGCAATTTAGTTTCTTTCACAATTAATTTGTCACTATTAATACATTCATAGTGTTAAATTTTATTTTATCACTAAGTTTTGTCACTAAAAGCCTATGAAATTTGGCGCCAAAATAATTTTGGCGGGAATTAATTGTAATTGTGACAAAACATATTTTGGTAACTAATATTTTCTATTTGTTGTGACAAAACATAGTTTGGTCACTAATATTATTTTGTTGTTGTGACGAAATGGTTTATCGTCACTCAATATTATACTTGTTGTGACTAAAAATTTTGTCAATAAATATGCAATTAATTTGTGTCTACTTCATATTGTCACAAAAACAAAACTATAATTATGGTCACTATTTTTTGTAATATAGTGACAATTTTTTTGTGACTCATTATTTTTATCATCACAAATATGAGTTTTTTCAGTGACAAGACAATTGATTGACACTATTGTTTGAATTATCTGTGATGGTTTATATTTTTTCATTAATACAATGGTAATTGTGGTAATTTAGTTTCTTTCATTACTAAATTGTCACTATTAATATATTAATAGTGTTAAGATTTATTATATCACTATTAATATATTAAAAGAATCACTGATTTAAATTAACAGTTTTGCAGAAATGAGCAATGTTGATAGATCTTCGATGTATAGACGAATATCACGTGGTGGTTTCATTAATCCTAAATTTGTTGAGGGAGTTAAAGCCTTTATTCATTATGCATATTCTTAACCTGCATATATGGATGAGCCAAAGATCATATGTCTATGTAAAAAATGCAAACACATTCATTTCCGTCCTATTGATGAAGTGAATGGGCATTTATTGAGAAGAGGGCTTGTTCTCAATTATTTTCAGTGGACACGACATGGGGAACCGTTAATTTGTAGCACCTCAAGGAGTAATCAAGCGCAGTCGTCAATTAGCTTCAATGAGTTTAAAGGGGGATTGGATTTAGAACAAATAATGTCGATGCAATTGAAAATCCTTACATACAAATAGTTTATGATGCAGGCGGTTATAACTTTCAGGAAAATATAAAAAATCTTGAAGAAGAACCCAACCCTCAATCCAAACAGTTCTTTGACTTACTACACTCAGCTGACCAAGAACTATGGCCAAATTGTGAGACAATGACTCAATTGTCTTCAATTGCTCGTATCTTGA
>JAOTJB010000002.1:22542027-22552821 GCA_027123815.1 Erythroxylum minutifolium | reverse complement strand
CTTTAAGTCAGGCAAACTCTTTTGCTTCAAAGAGCTCATATTCTTGACTTTAAAGGTGTTGCCACTTCGGGGGCAAGTGAAGGACGAAAAGGCAAGAATTATGTTCAAATTTTCCATTCAAAAACCTGATTTTTTCCTCTCGAGGGTACACAAAGCTTTTACGCCAAACGAGTTGGGACTGTGACAGAATTGGCAGATGATTTTCTTTAAATAGCATCGATTATGAGTGAAGTTTGAGAAAATCTTGTAACTTGTGATCCCTACATAGTCACTAAAAATGCCTTTTCTTCTATGTGTGGATATGGAAATTGACCTTTCCAGGGCAAGACGTATAAAATGAAGTCGTCTTTCGGCTTCTATGACTTGCGCGTCAAAATGGAGAAAGCTTTGGTTTCAGGTTAAAGTTAGCTACATAACACGTCCGGAAGTGCTCGAATATGCTTGCAAATAAGAAGGCAGACATTACATCATAGTTGTATACTTTGTTATGGCTTTTCGCTCTGTTCATGATGTGTTAGTTTGGCAGGTCCAGAAAATTGTGTTTATTAGCTCTGATTCTTTGCTTTTTATAGAGAAAACCTCAACAATAAATCAGGAGTAATATTGACTATGGTTTCAATGAGCGAGGATGTCAACAAATTCACGTATCTTGGTAAAACTCTTTTAAGTTTTCCAGTGTACAGAAACAAGAAGGAAACGAAAAAAGGGACAAGGTGGTTGATCAACTTTGAAGGTTATAGTTTCAATATAATATTAATGTCCAAATTTTGAACAAGGTTATAAGGATCGAAATAAACTAGATTCTAATTTTTCCAAAAAAAAAGAAAATCATAAACTGGATTCTCTTATACCAATTTATTAGGCAGATTTATGGTGTAAGGTTACTCGTTTAGATGCACACATTAGCTTCAACTATAACTTGCTGTTAAGTAATTAAATTATCAAACCATGGTTGATTACGTTGACTTCTGGCAATAGTATTAATTATGGAATAAATTTTCTGTTTAGCAAATAAATAACAATTTAGAAGAGCTAACCTCAGGCCTATATTCATATCTTAGCTTTAATTAGAAGTAATAACAGACGAATGTATAACAAATTTATTATTGAGATTTATGGATGGAACAATAAATTTCTAAGAGGAATTATAAAAATCTTATTAATTTCATAAAAAAATTCTAAGAGAATAAAAAATGTTATTAATTTCATACAATGATGAATAAATTAGCACGATGGTGATTATGAATACCAATTTTAGAAAGAAAAGAAAAGTAGAAAGGACAAACTCAACAAGAATTGATAAGTACTTAATTATTTATTTATTTATTATTTAATGCTTAATGATTAATGTTTGTTATGTATTTAATACACTTATTTTGATTTATATTTTAGTTTATGAACAAGTTCAAAGAAAAAGAAGCAAAACAAGCTAAATTTGGAGTTTTGGGCAATTTTACTACTGTTTGGTAATTTTATTTGCCTTCATAAATAAAAAGATATGAATTAGGGCATAATAAAGATAGCAAACGGAAGAATTTGAGTTATTTTAAAAACACATTCATGTGACATGCCCATGTAAGTCACTTATACAATTATGTAAGGAATCGTATAAACACTATAAATGTACATAGTTTTAAAGATGATATTTCGCTACTGTGAAAAAGTAGATGCTTTTAGTAAGTTATACTAAATTGTCCATGACCCATGCAACTTCTTATAACCTTGTGTTTATGCAACTTTTGAAGAAGAGTAAAGGGGACATTGATATGCACATGGTTGTGTGACTAACCATATCTATTCCAAAAACCCTAATTATGAAATCTAAAAGGCAATTGTGAAGGCTAATTTAAGGGATATATAGGAAGGACATCCATACACGCCTCTTCTTCTTTTAGGATGTGTGCTTTAAAGAGCATTGAGTGGTTGATTATCTTCCTTCTAATTCAAAGGAATTTCGAAGCCCAATATCATGTTTATGTATTAATCAATTCTAGTAACATTGTTCATATCTCTCTTTTAAAATTGATTGTGTTATTCTGTATTTAAGGTCTATGATCTATATATGATTGATTTAGATAGGGCATGCAGGATCATTCATGTATAGGTTTACTATAAGAATTATAACTGCAATTTGTAATTATTGTTAATTCTAATTCGAGCATGACAAATTAATGATCGTGCATTAAAGATAATATGTCATAAGTTAAATAATATGATACTGTGTAATTATTACTTAGATTAGCCTGCTTTCCTGATACTTAATGATACTATTGCATTAAATCTAGAGAACATGTTCTAAGTTATCTGACAACTAGATCTAATTAAACAACTTGTTCTAATTAGTAACGATCTCAGAAAAAATTGGGATTAACAGAGTTTATTAATAATCTACATTTAATAATTTCAATTAAAGGGATAAAAACAATGTTACACTTGATTATTCCTGTTTATGTGCGGATTGATACCAAATTGAGAAATCGACTTAAATCTATTAATTACTATTTGCGAATTTGATTTGTTAAATTTAATTTATTTTTGTAGTTTAATTTTATTTAATTGCGTTTAATTACTCCGTGCAAATTTTATTAGTTAAATTTAATTTTGTAGTTTAATTTTAGTTAATTACATTAATTAAAATCTTCCCTACACCCCCCCCCAAAAAACCTAATAAACTGATTAATTTAGTATAGAAATTAGTCAAGTACTCTTTGTGGAAACGATCCTTTGTCACCGCTACTACAAATTTAGTGGTATAAATTTAGGTTTTAGTTTTTAGCATGTTCAACATGCATTAAAATTTTGGCATCATTGTCGAATAGTGGTATTGAATTGGTTTTTGTATACTTGGTATTAATTGGTGTCTTGTATATTTGTTTATATTCAGTTTTTATATTTGTTTCTTGAGCTTTTCATACCTGCTAGAGATTGTTCATCACAGTGACTAGTTTTTCTCATCAAGATCCTTTACAATTTGATCCAAAGATTAAAAGAACATGGTATATATTGCATAAAGAGAATAAAACTTCTCAAGGAATAGAGTAGGGAATAAACCGAGAATTTATTACTAATGATTCAAAAGAACTTATAGCCAATCTTAAAACTTTAAGGGAGTTGGCTGCCATAGATTTGAATTAAAAATCTCTTTGCATTACATTCCCTAATTTTGTTAAACACGTTAGTTTTGAGCATGAATCTAGTTTGATTAACCTTTTTCCTAGTTTTCATGTTTTTGCTAGTGAGGATGCCTATAAAAGGAGCACTATGTGGTTTTATAAGCATGAAACCTCTAGGGATAATAGAAGAGCAAATAATGTTAAGTGCATTTCCATTCTCATTAAAGGATGTGATAAAAATTAACTTTTCAATTTTCTTGTCAGGAGTGTTACCATTTGGACTAAAATGAAAAGGCCATTTTTGGAGAAGTATCTCCTAGCACCAGAGACGATGAGCGTAATAAAGGAAATTTGTGGGATTAAGCAACATGGAAAGTCCCTCTAAGTATGGGAAGATGTGTGCTAGTTTCCCCCATCATAATATCACTGAAAAACTTCTTATCCAATATTTCTATAAAGGATTATTGCCTATAAATAGTAGTTTAGTTGATAAGAAAATAGTGGAGCATTGGGTTAAAACATTCATAAGGAGCTAAAGACTCTAATTGAGCACATGGCTACAAATTCACAATAGTTTGGCATCCTTAATGATGTTTGCAAAGTACATGAGATAAGTACTTCATCCACTAAACACTGTTTAGATGACCTTACATTTTGTGTTAGACAAATTATTGTACAACATACATACGTGAAAAGTTGCTAGATATGTGTCAGTATGAATCATTCAACAGATAGGTGCCTAACTTTACAAGAGGGAAACATAGAACATGTCCATAATATGGGAGGAAACTTTTCTTAACAGCATAATCTATATTCTTAGACCTATAAACCAAGTTGAAGAGATCATCCTAACCTAAGTTATGAAGGGAATAGGTAGCATATATACTTTCTAAATACGTCACAAGGTACACAACTATTTTAGCCTAAATTATAAGCTTCCTCCTCTAACTTATGTATGTCATTAGAAGAAATAGTTAAGTCTCTAGTTACTAATAACTTACAATTCTAGCAAGAAGTAAAATGATTTCAACAAGAGACAAGATCTCAAATATAAAGAGACAAGGTCTACCGTTCAGAATTTGGAGAATTAAGTGAGCCAAATGATAGTTGTTATAAATCGTTTATACACCTAAAATGGAGGAAAATTACCATCTCAACTTGAGATAAATTCAGAGAACGTTAGTTTAATGACTTTAAAGAGAGGTCAAAAGCTTTATGATCCTAAGAAAACTGCACCTATGATTTCCAATGAAGAGGATATTAAGAAAGAGCTTAAAGAAGAAGGAGATGCCTTATCTAGTTCGAAGGTAAATCTAACCCTTCAAATATGATTAACACTAACCCTCTACCTTTTTTTAGTAAGTTAATGAAGGAAAATAAGAAGGAAAGGAATAAGGAGATTTTGGAGACTTTTTGTAAAGTGAAAGTGAATATACCATTGTTTCATATGATCAAGCAAATGCCAAGGTATGCAAAATTCCTTAAAGATTTGTGTGTCAATAAGTAAGAGTTGAGAGGTGATGAAAAGATTATGAAGGGTGAGAATGTTTGTCTTTTCTTAAAAAATAAAGGAAAATTTATTAAACTAGCAAAAGCTATTTAACAACATTACAATGAAACTCTAACTACATCTTAAACACAAAAATACACATAAAAATCAAATTACAACAACCAAATTCTAGTCAAATTTTAGCTTATAGATCTTTGCTGATGATGAGCAATAATAGTTTCTCAAGTGTAGTTGATAATGTGTTCCACTAACTGATGTTTACCCTCTTCCACTCCTTTGTATATTCTCATGTTCCTTTCCCTCTAAATTGCAAAAATGACATTTGTCTAGGTTGTCTCCATAAGTATATCATCTGAGCAACCATGCTTCATGCACCCTATTATCACGTTCAAAATCTCCCCCCATTTAAAGGTGAATCTAGATAACTGTAACATAGCTATGATTCTGCTTTAAATTGCTTTAGTGCATGTATACTCAAAATAAAGATGGTTGCAGCCCTCATTCACTAGCTTACATAAGACATATATAGGATCATACTCTTCAAACAAACAATTTTTTGTTCAGAATCTATTTTTAATCGTTAGCCATGAAAAAATTGTAGCTTTTAGATTCAATGAATTCTTCCAAATTGTATATAACCAAGGGACTACTTCATTGCAATTAACTAACAACTAATAGCAGGATTTATTGTTAAACGTACCTCTGAAGGAGAGATTCCAGGTGATGTTATCTTTCTGTATTCCTTCGAGAATGCTTGGCAGATATTCTCTAAGCAAGGAGAATCCTCTATAGTTACTAGCCCACTCTCCCTCATGGATAAGAGAAAGGACTTTAGCATATAAAGGTATTCGAGATCATAATTGAGCAAGTTCAGCTCTATAAATTAAAAGACTAACATTGGTCCAATTATCGATCCAAAATCATATATCCTCGCCATCTCCTAGCTCATTCTTGATATACAGTTACATCATGTCTCTCAAACCGAATAAATAATTGAATATCTAAATATTTGAGTATCCAAGAAAAGTCCCTAGACTTCTCTAGTTGCCAAAAATTCATATCTTTTAAGTGATATGCCCCCACCCATTTAATCCAAAGAGCTTGATTATCAATGAACAATCTCCAGATCCTCTTACTTAGATGAACATGTTGCATCTGTGAAAATGGGATAATCCCTAGTCCTCCTTGCTTCTTTGGTAATGTAACCTCACCCTATTTCACCTTTGCTTGCTTCCCACTCGCTATGCTTCTCGACCACAAGAAGACTTTTAACATTCAATCAATTTCCTTAATCACCCTCTTAGGTAGCCCAATGTATACGCATACTATTTAACACCGAACATATTAGAGTTAGTCAGCCAGCTATAGAGAGAAACTTATTTTACCATGCTTGAATTCTTTTTTTGATCTTCTCGATCAATAAAATGAAATATAAAAATTTTAGTTTTAACGTAGTAATTGTAACTTGTAGATACTTCAATGACATAGAAAGAATAAAAAATTCGACCATGCTCGAAATCTGCTCGTGGTATGTGAAATTCGAAGAAAGGTACAAACCACTCTTCTCCTCATTTACTTTAAGTCCTGACCAATCAAAAAAAATCTGCATCATACTCGTCATCATTTTGATGAAATGTTCATCCACCTTGCTTAGAAGCATTAAGTCATCAACATAAATCAATTGAGATAGTTTTATTGACCTGCATTTGTGATGATATTGAAATCTCCCATTATATTCAACCAGCTTGGATATCAATCTAAAAGCTCCTTCCATTTATAGGGTGAATAGGTAAAGAGACAGTAGGTCTGCTTGCCTAATCCCTCTAGCATTTCTAAAAGGTAAAGTTGAAACCCTATTCACTAGAACACTGAATGAAGTAGATCGGAAACATTCGATAATCTAGTTTCTAACTTTTGGTGGCAGCCTTATAACTTCCAAACATTCTTGGAGATACTTCCAACTAATGGTGTCATATGCCTTATAGAAATCAATCTTTAAGAAACAACTTTGGATACATTTATCATATTTGTAGTACCCCAATATGTCTTGTAGGATTAATATGTTGTCTCCAATATTACGCTTTGGTAAAAATGCCCCTTGGGTGTCATTAATAACCTCCTTCAACACTACTTTCAATCTTGCAGGAAGTAGTTTAGCTATGACTTTACAAACTATTGTGCAACATGAAATAGAATGAAAGTCATTCAATAAAGAATGGTTTTTCTTCTTAGGAATAAGGCATATAAAGGTATGATTCACTTCCTTGAGTAATTTATTAGAAGAGAAGAATTCAAGTATTGCATCGATAAAGAGACTACCAGTTATTTCCCAAGATTTCTAAGAAAAATAGTTGTGAACCCATCTAGCCTGGCGATTTAGAAGGATTGAGGCCAAACATCACTTCTTTAACTTCATGAGGAGTAAATGGAGCATTTAGCATACCCTATACCTCCTGATTTGGGGAAAATTTCAGCAGCTCTCCAACTCGAAATCCCTGTTGCAGCATGTCGTAATGTCCCATAAGTTTCTGGAAAAACTCCCTAATGAATCTACTCTTGCCCTGTTGATCTGTCATCACATTCCCACAGCTGTCTTGCAATGTGGAAATGGTATTGGTTTTCCTTCTTTCAAGAATAGAAGCACAGAAATATTTGGTGTTAGCATCCCCATTTCTAAGCCAGTTCACTCTAGCTTTCTACCTTAAGGTAGCATTTTGAAACTCCAACTCCTTCTAGCAAACTCACATCTGTTGTAGTTCAATGTTTTTGAGCTCAGCATTAAAAGGATCTTGATAACAGTTGGCTTATGCTTTCATTAATATTTGCTTAGCAACCATAAGACTTTGATTCTTCCCTTTAACAAATTGCTTAAGAGCTACCTTTACTAGCTTTAATTTCTCCATTAACTGAAAAGTTTTGTATTTGTGTACCTCTTGCCTTCTACATTATCATACAATCTCCAGAAAACTCTCAATTTGTGTGACTCCATTGGAAAAATGAAATGGGGCTCCAACTCTTACTGCTTCTGTCATCTTCTGTATGACTATAAATGAGTGATCTGATAAAACATTCTCTCCAAAGTGTGCAAATGACTGAGGAAATTTGCTCAACCAATCTTGATTTACCAAGGCTCTATCCAGCTTCTTATATATCAATATTGATCCTTGCTACTTATTTGACCACGCGAATAGCCTTCCTGTAGCCCAGAGGTCCAACAAATTTACATGTTGGTATAGCTGTGTAAGTTCTCTGTAGCCCCAAATTGTATGTCGCACCACCCTCGATTTCATTAGAACTCGCTGAATAGTTGAAGTCCCCTGCTACTATCATAGGTTCTATATACCAACTTGTATACTCTGCACATCAAACCATAATTTCACCCTCTGAAAAGCAAAGTTAGATCCATAAATAATTGTAATCTCAAACCGACAAGGATTGTCTTTCATCTAACAATGAAGATGAACAAGTTGATCACTCATACTACTAGTTGTTACCCCAATATAATTAGAGTTGTATAAACATATAATATTTCCATTGTAATGAAATGTATGATTTGTAATTGTCTGCAAGTGACTACCTAAAAAAGTTAGCCCATTCTGGATGAGTGGGGCTTTTATTTTAGTCTATAACAATCCTACTTCTATCGAGCACCAATTCCCTCACCATGGATTTTTTAAGAGCGTCATTAAGCCCTCTTATATTCCATTCCAATAGAGTCATCTAAGGGGAGACCCCTTTTTGTTTTGCCTTCTGTCTCCCAATATGTCTTCTCAATTTTGTGGGACTCACTTTAGGAACTTCTGCACTTTCCTTGAAATTTCTTGGCTTTACCTGCAACATGATCTGATTTCTTAGATCCCCCAGTGTTGTTTCCTTCACCTTATTATTCTCTCCTCATACTTTAGCATCCTGGCTATCCACTTCCTTTTCTATTTGCTCCATAGCATTCTCTATCAATTCCAGATTTGCCATCTCCACCTTCTCATTATCTACCTGTATCCTCTTTTCCTCATGGTCTAAGTTGACAGTATATAAAGTAATATGGATTTCATTGCTACTGTTCTTCTTTTCGTGCATCTTAATCATCTTATTGGGACTATTAGTTTGAATTTTTTGCACTGAATTTTTATCTACTCTAGCCTCCACATTTGATATATCTACTGCAGCATTATTCATCCCACTAGCACTTTCCATCTAGTGCAGTCTTTCCATCTCAATATTTGTCTGCATTAGTCCTATCTACTGTATTGAATTCCCAGCAATTACAATTAACTCATTCTTATTCTTCTCCGCCTGGTCCAACATCTAAGAATTAAAAAGTTCAGGTTGTGCCTCCTGTTCAATTCTTTCATGTTTCTTTGTTTCAACATTCTGTGACTCCAAAGAAATGAATTACTAGGGTCTGCATTGCTCTTGATCTTATCCAATCCATCTGAATTATTTGATACTACATTGCTTCTGTTTAGCTAACTATCCATTTCCAATGCCTCTTGTGTCTTACCATTCTCTACTGTCTTGGTTTCTAACCCCAATATCTCCTCATTCCAACTAGTTTTATAGGCTTTGCCTGTAGGTCTCCATTTCTTTGATGTGGTGTGAGGCTTCCAAAGATATAACACTTTTATCTCGGTTTTTTCTATCTCCCCTGCTATCCCAAGTTGCATAATCAATATTGAATCTGGTAGTTGCACATTCCTCTGTACCTTAATACATATCTTAACATATCTAATTTGCTCCATATTCGATGTTTGTTCATCTATGCCTAATGGCTTGCTTATAAAGCTAGTTAGAAAGCTCAGCCCTTCTACCATCCACAATTCAAGAGGCAAGTTGTGAAATTGAACCCATATGAGAAACACTTCCTCACTTTCAGTATCAAACGACATACTTAGTTTCCACTTCTGGAGAAACATTGGCTGCCCTTCGATATACCAAGGCCCCAACTCCATAATCTCATCCGCATTACTATCATATGCAAATTTAAAAAAAATTGCACCATTTCCCATCAGTAATGTTTTCTCCATACCTTTTTTGCTCTATAAAGCACATGCCCACGATTTTATGAGTGGAAAGGTCGATCTTTGAAACACCCCAAAAATGATCATTTGATTTTTACAATTAATTTTTTTTGAAAAAGTAAAATTGTATTGAAAGTAAATAATTACAATGAAAGGAACATGTTGCATATGTAACAGCTTGATTAAGCATGTTACTACAGGGGCAAAAACAAAGACGCTTCAATACAAAGAGCAAACAAAAATGACGTCGGGTAATTAAAGCATGAAAAAACTTCATGGAGAGGCAAGATAAAACAACAAAGAGGGATGCCTAAGAAGGAAATCACGATCTGTCTTTCTAAATGTTTCTCTAGAACATTCCAAATTAGGGTTGAGCTTGAGTGATGATCATCGAATCATCGCGTGTCTCTACGTTGCTAGATAAGGATTCCTATCTTTAGAGCTGTGTCTTCATTTTCCTTCCTTCTTACTGATCGAGGTTACTGTAAAAGATGTCCAGAAGGAACCTTCCCATTTCTTGAGTGGGTTCAATCGAACGTTGTTCAAACAGTAGCCATCGTATCTGTCCGCTAAGCCTGAGGTTTCTGATGATCATGGAGTATAAAGAATCAAGCCCTAATTGTAAGAATTTGTTTTGTCCTTAGACTTAGGGTTAATTTGATTTTAGTTGCCTTTCTCTGATGATCTTTTTTTATACTTGATTCCTTTCTCCGATGACACTTCCGATGCCTCTCTTCGAGCATATGGGCGCACACTAAGGACTCAAGCTGTATTCTTCAAGCACCATATCAACAATGTCTCAGTAACACAGGTAAACACCGCCTTCCTCCTTTAATTAACCTCAGATCTAATCTAATAGTTGATCCTCCATGAATAGGGTAGATTAAGGCATATTTCATTTGGTTTAATTGAACTGAGAATTCTCTCTTTGATTCCTCCAATCAGAGAGATCAAAACCTCCTATCTTGTGCGAATTTTACTTTAAAATCTCCTATTGTAACGGCCCAGACCACCCGCTTGCAGATATTGTCCGCTTTGAGCCTCGGCCTCTCGGGCCTTGCGCTCTCACGGTTTTTTTTTTCCGCAGGACTTCCCAGGAGGTCACCCATCCTGGTACTGCTCTGGCCCCAGCACGTTTAACTTCGGAGTTCTG
>JAOTJB010000002.1:22489952-22504905 GCA_027123815.1 Erythroxylum minutifolium | reverse complement strand
AGCCATGCATAAGTACATATATACATAATATATTATAATTCATTAGTAAATAAATTTATTTATTAATGATATAAGAAAATTTTAATCAACTAATTACTAATCAAGACTATGACTTGTTAAGTCACAGCCGTGCATATGTACGTATATACATAATATATTATAATTAATCAGTAAAACAATTTGTTTATTAATGATATAAGAAACTTTTAATCAACTTAAAAATTTTAAAAATATTTAATTTTAATATATATGTGTGCCATAGGTTACAAGTCTTTGTTTTTTTTAAGGCAAAAGTCACGGTTGTGAATAATAACTCACAGCCGTGACGATGACCGAAGCCTAAAAAATGGGAGTCGTCGGATTTAAGAAGTAAGAATTGTGAATAATAACTACGAAAACCTTAGAAAAAAGACATAATGGGCATTATTATTATTATTATTACTACTAATCAGTCACAGCAGTGCATATGTGCATACTATATTATAATAAACCAATCAATTAATTATCATTTAATTAATGAGTTAAATAATTATTTTTTAATTAGTTGATATTATTATTATTATTATTATTAATCAGGTTATGATACATACTATATTATAATTAACCAATCAATTAATTATCATTTAATTAATGAATTAATAGGGGCAGAAGTCATGGTTGTGAATAATAACTCACAGCTGTGACGATAACACGAAACCTAAAAGAATAGGAGTCGTCAGATTTAAGAAGAAAAGGTTGCGAATAATAATTACAAAAATTAAAAAAAAAAAGACCGGAGCCGTCGGATCATTTGGATGGCGGGGATTTAAAAAGTAACAACTGTGAATAATAACCACGAAAACCTAAAAAAGAAACATAAGCCGTCGAATTATTTGGACGGGGGATGGAATTTCGTGTTCGTCCATCCCATTCGTCCTTAGTGTTATATACTTAATGAATATTTATTATTCTTGTTATTTGATATTTTGATGTAATATTATTTAGGGTTAATTAACAAAAAAGCCTAAATTTTTGTCAAATTTTCAATTATAGTCTGAACTTTAAAAAGTAGCAATAAAATGCTCAAACTTTTTTTTTCAATTCTAACCTGACGTTAATCTCAACGTTATCTTTGTTGACGTGACACTGTCACGTGTCAAGGAACCCTTATTAAAGTCTGATTATTGAATTGACATCGTTTCATTATAAAATTGAAACGATGTCGTTTCAACAAGAGAAAATCATACCCCTCAATCTGTAACCTACATCCGTTGTTCTCATTCGTCCATTCATTTATAGATCTTCCACGTAAAAAACAACCAAGAATGTCAAGAGCTAAGGGAAGATCGTTGGCATATTTCACAAAATCTTGTCACAACTCGAAATGTTCTTTTATGGGGCAATAGTTCTTAAAAGCTTTTGAGCGAGAAGTTGGATTGCTTCTTCGTCATCCAACATCTCAGCCCTATATATTTCTTCAACTCCATAGCATATCAATAAATGCTCATCTGTAGTTGTTATGATTATCTTACTTCCATTGCCAAACCATTCACTTGTTCTTGCTAATGATTTTAATTCTTTCAGTTGATCTATATCATCAAGAACAACTAAGAGCCTTCTTTAGCATAGTCTGTGCCTAATCTCATCCATTCCTTTATAGATATTCCATATTCTCAAGTTCCAGTCTAACAAGGCTTGATGAAGAAGTTTTTCTTATAAATGAGCAAGTCTATGTTTTTCATTGGTTTCCCTTATATTTGGAAGAAAGTAGCTACATTCGAATTGGCAAGACAGTTCCTCGCAGGTAATTCTAACAATAGTTGTCTTCCTAATTCCTCCCATTCCCCAAATCCCAGTAATGGGAACATCGTTCTTCCTCTCCTCCCAACATCTCAGAATGAAGTTAGTTTCTCCATACGTGAATTCATTCCAACAAAATCCTTGGCCAAGCTAGAGAATCTGTTACTTGATTTTCTCAATTTGCTTAATATCTTTTCAACAACTTAGGGATTTAGGTTACAAATTGAGGGGTGTGATTTTCTCTTGTTGAAACAACATTATTTCAGTTTTATTATGAAACGAAGTCATTTTAATAATCAAACTTACTTTTGCTAATTATACTGGCGTGTCCGATTAACGAGAGACTCTTTTGACAAATGGCAGTGTCACGTCAGTAAAGATAACGGTAAGACTAACGCCATATTAGAATTGAAGAAATTAAAATTTTAAACATTTTATTATTACTTTTTAAAGTTTGGACCATAATTAAAATTTTGACAAAAATTTAAGCTTTTTTTTATAATTAACCTACTTAAAATAATATTGTTTTGTATGAATTTGTAGTTTCTATCATTAATTAATTTCTTTCTCTCTCTAGGCCTCACTCACTCTGCTAGAAAGACAACCGCCGAGACAACAACGTGTTGTAGTAAAATACATAACTAAAGGATAACAAAAACATCGCCACCTACCTAGATAGAGACAAATAGACAATGCTTATCGTACTGACAGAAACTATTGTTTCAGTGCACATATATATTGTCTATGTAAGGTGGCTATAGCAGTGAGGGTGACAATGGGCTTCCAAAAGTCACTGGCGACACCCCACTTCAGATACGACGGATCCCTGCCCAAGCTTCGCCAAATTATCGTCCCAGAAGGCAGTTTTCTCGACTCTTTCATCATTTACTTCTCGTGCTCATCTGCTCAGCTACAGCCCAGCCCTCCCGACGTGGCAGAACTCTTATGCGTCATCGAAGACCTCCCTGACCGAGAGTCTCGCTTAAAGATGGAGTTTCTCGAGTGCAAGTTATTGAAAGAGAAGGTCGCTAAAAATACCGAGCTTGAAAATGCAACCCAGAGAATCGAGTCCTTGGAGACCAAGAACCATAGGTTAAAAGAGGAAATGCAAAGATTGGAAGGGGGTGGTGGTGGAGGGGAAGAGAGAGGAAGTGGCAGTGATGGAGGAGAAGAGAGAGGAAGAAAAAGGTGAAGGAGCTGGAGAGTGAGATCACTAAAAACACCGATCTTGAAAATGCAACCCAGAGAATCGAGTCCTTGGAGACCGAGAACCATAGGTTAAAAGAGGAAATGCAAAGATTGGAAGGGGGTGTGGTGGTGGAGGAGAAGAGAGAGGAAGTGGTGGTGGAGGAGGAGAAAAGAGAGGAAGAAAAAGGTGAAGGACCTGGACAGTGAGATCATGGAGCTCAAGAATCGAGAAAGCGAGGAGCTTTCTTCTTCGCAGAGGTTTTAGGGCTTAGTTGATGTTTCAACAAGGTCAAATCTGATGAAAAACTTGAAAAAAGGGGTCAAGCCTATGCACATTATTCCCAATAGCCAGGAGAGTACTCGAAAGCCCAAAACTACTCTACAATATCCTAAAAGAGATCAAGAGATTGAAACTGAGAGGCCGAGATACTCAAGTTGCAACTCGGTGGAACTTCCAGAACCAAGCTTTTTCTCTCTCCGATCTCGCGTTCGTAAGGTTCCAAAGCTGCCACCTAAACGGTCGTCATCACACTTGAAATCTAAGGGAGCTGATCAAACGGTTTCTGCATTACCACCAACTCCACCACTGCCTCTGCTGCCGGTCGTTAAGAAGGCTGATTTGCCGCCTCCGCTGCCGGTCGTTAAGAAGGCTGATCTGTCGCTGCCGCCTCCTCCAATAGGTGTTAGAATGGGAATGACAAAGGTAAGGAGGGTGCGGGAGGTGTTGGAGTTTTATCACTCACTAATGTGGAGAGATTCGAGGAGGGAGTCAGGCTGTGGTGTTTCGGAGTTATTGCCGGCGACTTCCAATGCACGGGAGATGATGGGAGCAGTCGGCTCATCTACTGGCGGTAAGTCGTATATATTTACAGGCTTTGCTACTGCGGGTCTCAAAAATATAATCATTTATGGGACTAATATCTGACAGGCCCTAAAGTGTTTATAATTATCTTAAAACTTTGAGCACTCTCAACTTTTCCTTAAATAAGGCAATTTGTAGATTTAAAGGATGGTGTCTGCAGCCAATAAACATACAATTGAATGCTCACTTGGAATTCTTCTTTAACTTCTTAAAAACTGATTAAAAGATATGCTTTTATTTCCTCTTGACAGATAAAAAATGATGTAGAGATTCACAGTAAGTTGATGATGTTTTTTTTGGGGTTAGGTGTCTTAGGAGGGTTTCAATTATGGGAAGGCGCTTTTAAACCATCTACACCTAGATTAATCTTCCCTCGCATCGGGTCAGCTGTAAGGGTTCATAATGTTCTTGATCAAGAAAATGGAGAGTTCTGCTTTTATAGATATTGAAGATGTGGTGACTTTTGTAAAGTGGCTGGACAATGGGCTATCTTATTTGGTAAAATGGTCGTCTTCCATACGATGGAAACCACCTTCTGATGGTTAGGTCAAACTGAATACAGATAGCGCAGTCCACTATGAGTCCAATGTCGCTACTGTGGGTGGGTTAATCAGGGACACCCAGGGTCATTAGCGAGGTAGCTTTCTGACATATTTTGCCGGGTGTTCGCCCTTGACTGTTGAACTCTGGGGTGTTTATGCTGGACTCAATTTGGCATGGACATTCGGCTATCGTTGTGTTGTCCTTATAGTGGATGCGTTAGAGGTCATCAACATTCTATCCTCTTCTAAAATGTCTCTGACGGAGTCTGTTTTTCCTTTGGTGCAGGATACTCGTGCCTTAATGCGGCGAGCATGGGACGTCCAGATTCAACACGCACACAGGGAAAGGAATCAGAGTACAGATAGCCTGGCCAAACTTGCCTTCTTCGCCAGACCAGGAGTTCATTAGCTACAGGAGATTCCAGCAGCCACAGAGGAATTCACCCAAAAGGATAGGCAGGGCGTTGCTTATCCCCGAACTCTGAGATAGTTTCTGATCTTTTTTCTATTTGTAATAAAAAAGGTCATCTTTAATTTCATTTGTTTTCAAAATTATGTGGTTTAAGAGCTCTTTTTGGTTTCTTGTTCTCGTTCTTATTTAGGTGGATGAAAGAGCAGTGCTTAAGCACTTCGAGTGGCCAGAGTAGAAAGCTGATGCTCTTCGTGAAGCTCCACTTGGGTATTGTGATCTCAAGAAGTTAGAATCTGAAGCCTCCTCATTTCGTAATGTTCCTCGTCAGCCATACAACTCTGCTCTCAAGAAGTTGCAATCTTTATTTGAGAAGTACTAAAATTTGAACTCATCTAGTTTGGTAACATTAGTTTATCTAGTTCGTACATTATGTGGTAATCTACTTTCTGTAATTGCGGTAGGTTGGAGCATGGCGTTTATAATTTATCAAGAATGAGAGAATCATCCACCAAGAGATACCAGGGACTTCAAATTCCAACGGATTGGATGCTTGAAATAGTAATTGCAAGCCAGGTAACCTGCGTTCGTTGTATCATGCAAACCATAGACCGTTCCCCACGGAATCCCACTTTTTGAATGGATCTTGGTTCTAAATCTTGGTAGAGATTACTTAATTTGTCAGAGTCAGCTCTGAATTGTTATTAAACAATGTGAGTGCAGTGCTTAGAATATGACAAAAGGAAGTTTAGACATTTGTGATAAGTCTAAGAGGTCCATGCGAATATTCAAAAGGAATCCAAAGTACTTTGATTAATATGGCCATGCACACTTGCAACGTATTATGTCCTAGCTGTCAAAGAAAAGGTCCACATAGCTAAAGGTGATTAGAAGTGGTCCAATAGCTGAACGTGGCTCGTGGCTAAAAGTAGTGGAGAAGTAGTTAGGATTTGTTTATTGAATTTATCCATTAGTTGCTGTCATGTTGTCCTATTCCTTAGAGGCATTGACTTAAAAATAGGAATCGTTGTTATTTCATCTGTATTTAAATGCTGAGATAGTGGAGAATAAAGGTAGCAAAATTTTCAATTAAATTCCAGTGGTCCATTCTCGCCATAAGCAGAATATTTTACTTAGCAATTTTATAAGCTTTGATTGGGACCTATCATTTGTATCAGAGCTTGGTTTCATGGCTACTAACAAGGAAAGAATTGAGAATTTAGAAACTAGCCTTGGAGGACTCCAAACCAACGTGAGCCGAATGGAGTCAGGCATAGCTGACAAGCTGCATCAATTGGAAGAGTCTATCAACAAAATTTCAGCACTCCTACTTTCCCATCAGGTAGCTTCTACTAGCAATAATGCTGACCCACTAGAACACCTCCTACACAACACCCTCACCCCACTAGAGAAGAATCTCGAGGCTACTTTGAAGGGGGCTGGCACATGCTCTCGTCCAAATTAACAAAGCTGGAATTTCTAAGATATTCAGGTGATGACCCTACTGAGTGGTTTAATCGAGTTGAGTAGTTTTTCGAGTATCAAGGCACCAATGAGACTCAAAAGGTGCCACTAGCTTCATTCCACCTTGAAGGTGAAGCCAATCAGTGGTGGCAATGGTTGAGGCGTGCATATAAAGAAGAGGAGAAGGAAGTGACCTGGGCAGTGTTTGAAGAGGAGTTGTGGGCACGGTTTGGACCAACAGAATGTGAGGATTTTGATGAAGCTTTATCAAGAGTGAAGCAGGCAGGTTCATTACGCGAATACCAAAAGGAGTTTGAGAAACTTGGGAATCGGGTGCAAGGATGGACACAGAAGGCGCTAGTAGGAACGTTCATGGGTGGACTTAAACCAGAACTGGCCGATGGCATTCGTATGTTCAAACCCAAGACGCTGAAAGAAGCAATGAGCTTGGCTAAGATGCGGGATGATCAGTTATTCCGCCAGTAGAAATGTACAAGAACACCTCGAGTGAATCATAATTCACTCACTTTGGCTCCTTAAATGAAGTCAGTCAGCTCCACACCATTGAAGCGACTTACATGGGATGAGATGCAAAAAAGGAGAGTACAGGGTCTTTGCTTTAATTGCGATGAAAAATTCAACCTCGGTCACAAATGCAGCAAGCCTCAACTCTTACTGTTGGAAGGGGACGAAGAATCAGAGGAAGAAAATTCAGCAACTGAAGGGCCTGAAATATCCCTTCATGCTCTCACTGGGTGGTCCACTGCAAGAACTATGAGAACTTCATCGACAGTGGTGGTCCTCATCGACAGTGGATCTACTCACAACTTCATTAGCGAACGAGTTGCTAATTGGTTGCAACTACTAGTGGTACCAGCCGAACCCTTTCATGTTAAGGTGGCGGACGAAAAACCATTAACATGTTAAGGGTGTTTTGAAAGCATATGTGTCCTACTTCAAGGTATTCCATTCACCCTTACACTCTATGCTTTGCCGCTAATTGGGCTTGATCTGGTGCTAGGAGTTCAGTGGCTAGAATTATTGGGGACGGTGACTTGTGATTGGAAAAAGATGACGATTGAGTTTCGTTGGAATGATAAGGTGCAAAAGTTACAAGGAATTGATGCATAAACCATTCAAATCGCACCTATAAAGGCGGTGGCTAAGGAAAATCGACAAGGGAGTTCTATGTTTGTTGTTTCCCTATTAAGTGAAGCACAATTGGCAGAGAAAGGAGTTCAGATAGAAATGCAGCGGTTGTTGGAGGCTTTTGAAGACATTTTTCAGGAGCCAAAACAATTACCTCCAGCAAGAGAAATTGACCATCACATCAACTTGAAAGAAGGTACTGAGCCTATTAACGTCAGGCCCTACAGGTACGCCTACTTCCAAAAGGCAGAAATTGAAAAACAAGTTAATGACATGCTGAAATTAGGGCTCATTAGACCAAGTACAAGTCCCTTTTCTTCACCGGTCCTATTAGTTAAAAAAAAAAGACGGAACCTGGCGCTTTTGCACTGACTATAGAGCCCTTAATTCTGTCACCATAAAAGACCGCTTTCCCATCCCAACCATAGACGACATGCTAGATGAATTACATGGTGCCATGTTCTTCACTAAATTAGACCTCACTGCAGGGTACCATCAAGTTCGGGTACACCCACCCGACATCCATAAAACTGCATTTCGCACTCACAATGGCCACTATGAATACTTAATCATGCCTTTCGGTCTTTGCAATGCACCCTCCACTTTTCAAGCTATCATGAACTCCATATTTCGTCCTTACCTACGACAATTTGTGCTAGTGTTCTTCGACGATATCTTGATCTATAGTCCTAATTGGACTATGCATCTTGAACATGTTAAATTAGCTTTTGAAATTCTAAGGAAGCATAATTTTTTTGTTAAGCTCAAGAAGTGTGAGTTCGGGCAGCAAGAATTGGAATATCTGGGTCATATTGTTACCCCTCAAGGAGTGAAAGTGGACCAAAGAAAAATCCAAGCGATGATAAATTGGCCACGACCAACTAATATCACCGAGCTACGTGGGTTTTTGGGCGTGACAGGTTACTATAGGAAGTTTGTTCGAAACTATGGAGTTTTGGCTCGACCACTCACCAACTTATTAAAAAAAGGGGCAATTCTGTTGGAGTGAGGCAGCAGATGAATCATTTGAAAGCCTTAAGCAAGCCATGACTACGACACCCACGCTGGCACTACCAAATTTCAACGAGCCATTTGTGATTGAAAGTGATGCTTCAGGTGATGGTATTGGTGCAGTACTCTCTCAACAAGGGAAACCCATTGCATATCTGAGCAGAGCATTAGGAGTGTCAAAAAGATCATGGTCCACATATGCTAAGGAAATGTTGGCTATAGTAGTAGCTGTTCAAATACGGAGACCGTATTTGCTGGGCCACAAATTCTTCATCCAAACAGACCACTGCAGCCTAAAGTATTTGTTGGAGCAACGCATTACCACTCCCGAACAACAAAAGTGGGTTTCTAAGCTCTTTGGGTATGAATACGAGATTATTTACAAACCAGGAAAAGAAAATTCAGCTGCTGATGCACTATCACGTAGGCGGGACAGCCCATCCCTTGATGCTTTATTTATCCCACAAACTTCCATCTGGGCCGATATAAAAAAAGAGGTAGCAAATGATCCTTACATGCAGAAAATTGGAAAGCTTGCAACTGATCAACCTGGCAACCCATATACATGGAGAAATGGACTGATTTACTATAAAAGTCGTATGGTGGTGCCTCCCAAATCCAATATCATCCAGCAGTTACTACACGACTTCCATGACTCACAGTTAGGTGGGCATTCAGGAGTGTTGCGAACTTACAAAAGACTTGCCCAACAGTTCTATTGGCCATCAATGCACAGGAAAGTGCAAGAATACGTTTCAGCATGTGATGTTTGTCAACGGGCTAAATCAGATACTCTCTCTCCAGCGAGACTTTTACAGCCATTACCAATTCCTTGTCAAGTTTGGGATGATATCACAATGGATTTCATAGAAGGGCTTCCACTCTCAAATGGTAAGAACACGATTCTTCTTGTTGTTGATCGGCTCAGTAAAACAACACATTTTATTGCTTTGGCACATCCTTTTACCGCCAAGGTGGTGGCTGAAAATTTTGTGGAAGGTGTAGTGAAACTACATAGAATGCCAAAATCAATTATCAGTGATCGAGACCCAATCTTCGTTAGTCATTTTTGGAGTGAGTTCTTTAAGATGTCAGGCTCCCAACTAAAAATGAGCTCTTCCTATCATCCCCAAACTGATGGCCAATCTGAAGTGGTGAACCGATATGTCGAGCAGTATCTTCGTTGCTTAGCTCATCAGCAGCCACGAAAATGGAGTTCCTTGCTTCCTTGGGCAGAGTTCTGGTACAATACAACTTACCATTCATCCATTGGCATGACACCCTTCCAAGCCTTGTATGGACGCTTGCCACCAACAATTCCCCATTATCAAGAAGGCTTAACTCCAGTCAACGAAGTTGACAGGCAGCTCACCACAAGAAATGAGGTACTTCGACAACTCAAAACCAATTTACATTCAGCTAATAATCGCAAGCAGCAGTTTGCAAATACAAAGAGGAGAGATGTTGAATTTCAAGAAGGAGATTGGGTTTTCCTCAAGCTTCACCCTTACCGTCAACAAACTATTTTTAAGCGAGCATTCCAAAAATTAGCATGCCGTTTCTATGGACCTTATTAGGCTGACAAACGAATTGGTCCGGTTGCTTATCAACTTAAGCTCCCAGAGGGGTCTCGCATCCATCCTATCTTCCACGTTTCCTTGCTTAAAAGGAAATTAGGAGACACAGCCCTTGCAACGGAAGACTTGCCGCCTACCAATGATGATGGAGAGTTTCTACTACAGCCGGAAATCATTTTGGAGAGACGTTGGATTAAAAAGGGATCCAAGTTTACTGAAGAAATCCTAGTCAAATGGAAAAACTTGCCTCTTGAAGATGCTACTTGGGAAAGCGCCAAAGAGCTGCAGAACCGATTCCTTAACTTGAATCTTGAGGACAAGGTTCTTGATAAAGGGGGGAGTGATGATAAGTCCAGGAGGTCCATACGAATATCCAAAAGGAATCCAAAGTACTTTGATTAATATGGCCATGCACACTTGCAACGTGTTATGTTCTAGCTGTCAAAGAAATGGTCCACATAGCTAAAGGTGGTTAGAAGTGGTCCAATAGCTGAACGTGGCTCGTGGCTAAAAGCAGTGGAGAAGTAGTTAGGATTTATTTATTGAATTTATCCATTAGTTGTTGTCATGTTGTCCTATTCCTTAGAGGCATTGACTTAAAAAATAGGAATCGTTGTTATTTCATCTGTATTTAAATGCTGAGACAGTGGAGAATAAAGGCAGCAAAAATTTCAATCAAATAGCAGTGGTCCATTCTTACCATAAGCAGAATATTTTACTTAGAAATTTATAAGCTTTGATTGGGACCTATCAGGTGACCACTGTCATACACTGCTTGTTGCCTACCAGAACATATGGAAAATGAAAATTCCAAACCGAATCAACACCTTTCTTTGGCTGGTTCGACGAGGCCGCATTATGTGTAATGGTGAGCAAGTGAGACGAGGAATTAGTAACGATTCCAGCTGTCGTTGTTGCAGTATACTGGGAGAGAATGTTGAACACGTTTTCAGAGAAGCAACTACTTCCAATTGAGAGGACTAATCTTGCCAATTTTGAGTCCTTTAACAATTGGTTTGACAGAAATTTGGCCTGTAATGACATAAGAGGAAGAAGCGCACACTGGGGAACGAATTTCGCAATTGCCTTATGGTGGATATGGAAGTGGAGAAACGAATGGTTATATCAGCATAAATGGAGGGACCGCTATGATAAAATCTGTTGGATTGTGAAACAATCTAAAGACACTACTGAAGCTTTTGCGAAAGCCATGGCTCCAGGTACACGGATTGAAAGATATGTAACGAGATGCATCAGGTGGACCAAACCTCCAATTGGGTGGATTAAATTAAACACTAATGGCAGCATAAGTCACAATGGGAGAATGGCTAAATGTGGAGGTCTTTTGCGAGATGACCGAGGAAGTTGGTTGGGCGGTTTCTTATATCGAATTGGGGAATGTTCAACAATGGAAGCAAAAATTTGGGGCGTCATACATGATCTTCAATTGGCATGGCGGAAGGGCCATAGACGAATTATGTTGGAGTTGGATGCGAAGAAGGTAGTCCGTCTGTTGAATGGACAGGATAAGGCAATAGGTCGGATATGAAATATTGTAGGATATGCTCGATAAACCTTGGCAGGTTCAAGTTGAGCATATCATGCGAGAACAAACACACAGCAGCAGATTATCTAGCCAAGAACGAGGAACATCAAGTGTGGAGATCTACTTGTTTACTGGCACCTCCTCCTACCTTGCGAAAACTCTTATGGGAAGACTCTATCGACAGGGCCTGTCATAAGACTACAGTGATGCAAGGGAATTAATTCTTCCGTTTTTCCTTAGGGTCTCCCCCTCCCCTGGTTGTATCAAAAAAAAAGAGGAAAAAAATATAAGAGTTGAATATTTAAATTGGATTAATAAAAGTAGAAAAAAAAATTAATAAACCAAAAGGATAAGTACAATTTGGAAACATATGATGCTGAATTAATTTTAGGAATTAACGGCCCCAATTTCACTATAACTTGCATGTTATTAATTATTCACTTTATGTGCATGTTAAGTCACAACCGTGCATGTTATTATTAATTATTGATATTAATTATTAATTAATTAAGTATTATCTAGTAAGTGCGAATGGGATGGTTGTTATGGGCATGGTATCCATTGGTTTGTTCAAATGAACTAAAACATTGACATCGAATATTAGTCGATTCAAAGAATAGGAATTGAGTTTATCTTAGCTTTGCTTAGGATGCTTTTTTTTCTAACAAATTTCTATCCAGATGATGAAGCGGACGCGATTTATCTTTTTATTTAACACAAGATTGGAAACGGAGACATAACTTGGCACGTTGTCTTTGTTTCAATCATCTACTTTATTTCTATTTTCTCATGCCTATCTGTCTCTCTTGTATATGTATTAGAGTTTATAGTCTCAACAAATTAAAGACTTATGATCACAAATAAGTATGGTGGTGGTGACTTGTGGATCTAAAACAAAACTTTTTCTACTGAGCAAGGTATAAAATATTCTTTAATTATCATATAGACATGGTACTTTAGATTTAACCAAAAGGAGATTCGACCAGCAAATTGAAGACTTGTGAAATTGGAAACACAAATATATTTAGTACATATTTGTACTTTCTCTTACTGATTACCTCATATTTTTCTAAATGGAGTTTTAGCTTTTCGTGCAACAGGTACAAATATAGGTTGTTCTTTGTTTCATTTTATTTTTGTTTGATTTAAGCCTTAGATGTATATTTTTTTTATCTCAAAACCTTTATCTAAATCACAATTCAGTCCCAAACAATCTCAAAACATTTAGTTTAAATTAATATTTATTATATATTTAGATTTGGTAGCACCATACACCTTTAAAAGAAATTTATGATTTTAGTTGTAAAAAAACCATTGTTATTACTCAAATGTTAAAAAGAAAAAGGATAAAATTTCAAAGTAAAAGTTTGAAAAATCACTAATATTAATATATAGTAGCTAATAATATAATGGCCGTGAATAGGTATATGTATTAAGATATTAATATATAAAACTTAATAATAATTAACAAGTTATGGCTAAGATTTGAATTTAATATTAGTATATAAAAATTAATAACAATGAATAATTAATAATGAACGGCTATAAATAACATATAAAATTAAGATTAACATACGATACTTAATAAAATAGTTATTAAAAAATTTTCTAAAGGCATAATTAACTGTCAATTAATAATAATTCTTAATTAATAGTAACACAATAATAAATAAATTAACAATTAAATCATAATTAAATTTATATTATGAAAAGATTAATAAGAAAATTCCTATTTTTTATTTAACAGTAACGAAAAAGCCAAAAAAGCAAAAAAATAATATGCAAAAGCCAAAAATAAATAATATACATGATTGTGAGCTAACAACTCACAACCCTGCATGGAAATCACGCCTGCGTGACTACCATTTATATAAACTTAATATTATTATATAATAATTAGTAATTAATAATGCACGTTGTCGGTAATATATATAATTAATATTAATATATAGTAGTTAATAATATAATAATTTGTCACAACCGTAAATAGGTATATATATTAAGATATTAATATATAAAACTTAATAATAATTAACAATTAGTAAGACAAAGATTTAAATTTAATATTAGTATATAAAAATTAAAAATAATGAACAATTAATAATGCACGGTTATGAATAACATTTCAAAATTAATATTAACATATGGTACCCAATAATATAGTAACAATAATTAATAATTAATGAAAATTTTGTAAGGGGATAGTTAACAATCAACTAATAATAATAACTAATTAATAATAACACAATTATAACTAAATTACTAATAAGTTTATATTATGAAAGAATTAATAAGAATATACCTATTTATTAATTAACAGTAATGAAAACAAAAAACCAAATAACATGTCACAACTAAAAAACCAAATAACATGCACGATTGTGACTTAAAAAGTCACAACCGTGCATGGGAGTCACGCCTATGACTATCAAGTCATAGGCATGACCACTAAAGAAGTATATATAAACTTAACATTATTAAGTATTATATTAATAAGAATTTGTGACTAATATATATACTTAATAATATAGTAACCAGTCACAGCCGCAAAGAGCTATACATATTAACATATTAGTATACAAAACTTAATAATAATTAAGAATTAATAATGTAGGTTGTTATAATAATACGTGGTGAACCAAATAAAAAAGAAAACTGAAAAATTTTGAATGACGACTGTGATAATTTAAGTTAGAGGCGTGACTAGAGTATAAGAGAGAAATCTAAAAAGTGGTCATAGTAGATGTAGAAATGGACGAATGGGATGGACAGGCAGTTCTAAAACGTGATCGTAGTAAATGTAGGGGAGCCATCTTAAAATACAAAGAAGATAACTGACCAATCACGGCTGTGACTATTAAGTCACAGGCATGATTTCCATGCACGGTTGTTAGCTCACAACCGTGCATGTTATTTATTTTTTTCTTTTTTTTGGCATTTTGCATATTATTTATTTTTTGCTTTTTTATGCTTTTTTGTTATTGTTAATTAATAAATAAAAAATCACTTTTGAATTCTTTCATAATGTAATTTAATTATGATTTACTTGTTTATTTAGTTTGTTATTGTGTTACTATTAATTAATAATTAGCATTAATTGACTGTTAATTGCGCTCTTAGAAATTTTTATTTTTTAGTAACTATTTTATTAATTATCGTATGTTAATATTAATCTTATATGTTATTTATAACCATGCATTAAACCAGAGAGGATCAAGGAAGAAACTTGTTCGTGATTAAAGAAGGAACTACAAGATGGAACCAAAGATTAATTTAAATTAATTATTAATAAAAACTATGAATAATTTAGTTTTATTTAATAATTTATAATTTAATTTAATTTATTTAATTAATTATTAATAAATACAATTATATTTAAAATATCTTCTACATATATATAAATATTAAATATAATTTGATTAAATA
>JAOTJB010000002.1:22456185-22476129 GCA_027123815.1 Erythroxylum minutifolium | reverse complement strand
TCATCAAGAATAATCTTCGTTGTAGTAAGCTTATTAATTATATCCTCGAAATTACTTAGATGCTCTCACACAAATTTTCCAACCTGTTTTATATTGCAAATTGGACTTGCGCCTAGGAAGACTATTCCAATTGCATCGCTGCCGTCTCTAGCATATGGATAGTTACTTTTAAGGCGTAAGAAAACACAATGTCAAAAGGATGTAATATTAAACTATAAGCAACTGGTGCATACCTAGCCTCTCCACTTTAAGTTTTGCAAGAACATGGATAATATCTCATATGCCCTTATGTTGTGATGGACTTGCGGACTAACCGTGTTCTTTTGAGATATAGTCGATTACACAGATATTAGGGTAAAAGACATCTTCTACCCTCTCTTTTCTAGCTAAGCCTAATTATGATGGTGACAATCCCCCCTGAGGCTTCGAGACGAACCATATTATTATCACTACCTACAAGCTTGCTTAAATTCACGTCTTCAGCCATAAAAAAATTAGAGTAAGTGGTTAGAGAACTAAACAAAATTCAAGAAAAGAGAGAAAAATCATTCGTGTTTCTTCATCAAAAATGTCAACTATTAATAAATCTTCTTCCTCCAACCTTGCATCCTTAGGGGGTAAGAAAAGTTATTCGTCTAAAAGCATCGTCTCTTAATCCAACATTTGTGTCCCTTACACCTATTATTAAAGTAAGGACTCCCTTATGTGATATAGATCTAAATCACTCAAGAGTACTTTTGGACATGCCTCACGATGTATTCTAAATACATGCTAAATATACATTATTTTTAGTATGATTTTCATGACTTTATGCTTGTACTTTAGACAATTCTAGAGAATTTGATACTAAAAAATAAGATATATCTTATTTCAAGAATTATTTCTACCTCTTCAAGGAATAAAGGTGAATTTGAAGAAGAATTGCACTAATTTGAAATAACTTTAGAAGAATAGTAGGACCCTAGAATACGATACCTCCACATCACCGTGTTAGGATCATATTCAAAGATGGTTGATTTTATTTCTCCTTCGCCACCGTACATATCTCTACATTCTACCCTTGATCAAGCAAAACGGACCAAACATGTCCCATGTTAATCCCTTGTTGACTGTGCTAATTTCCAAAAAAAGTTACAGAATGTGGCAAAGACAGCACAACTGGTACACATTTCTGTATTTGGGCAGTAATATTAAAAATTAGGATTTTGATACTATTAGAAAGGAGGCAATTAGAGAGAGTTTTTTGGCCAGAGGAGAATTTGAAAGCAGTAAAAAGTCACTTGGAAGCCATCCTACAATAGCCATTGATCAAGAGTAAGTTAATTTTGGAAGATGAACAAAATTTCAATAAGATTCACTAAAGATTCAAGATTTAAGATTCATAACAATGATTTCTTATGAATGTGAATGTGGCTAAACTAAGTATTTCTGTTTGATGTCAGAACAAAATGAAATATTTCTAGTCGTTGAACGTACTCTTCAACTGTACTTGCTTTGATGAGAATGAAAGCAAAATGATATTGCATTAGGATCCAAGTGCTGTTATAGCAGATCCATCCACGTCTGAGTGTTGTAAAGAGGATAGATTATACCTGAGAATCACAACTTATTATTCAAACATAAAAAATCAATTTTAAATTTCTTACGATTTCTGCAGCTTACCTCATAATAGACTGTCTCAACTGATCATCATTTTATAACCAAATCAAGGAAACTACAGTTACTCGTGAATATCATTTCTCCTGCAAAATTTCAATTCTTCACTTGAGCTCATATATCTGTCAATCAAACCAGCCAGTGTGTTTATCAACGACCTTGGGTCGAACACTATCCCAACCTTTGGATCGTGAATAGAATCAACGACTATCTGCAAAGCAAGGTTTTGGGCAAGTGAAGCAACAAGAAATACTCAGTCAGATAAACAAACAACTTAGACGCACAGCACTTTGACATAAACTTGTGCCCATATAATATGTGACACAATATAAGAATTACATTTCATGGATGGAAAAGAAATCCATGTTCTTCTGTGTTCATAATCCAGATAGTTCATGTCAAAGTTCTTGGCAACAGAAATTTAAAGGTAAGCAAAAGGTAACACTTTGAGAATATAAATAGAGAGCTTTTTTGAAGTTTATTCTTTCTTGATTAGATTCCTATGTTCCCACACAGTATATGACAGGCTTGAGCATAGACTTATCCAACTTTTTACCTTTTGAATATACCATAATCAACTACAACAATATCTTCTGATAGCAAGCATAGTGATACTTTAGTTACAGCTCACAATACTCAATATTATTTCACTTACCACATTTAAGATACCTTGGGAGGTCAAGCAGTCAACATCTACAGGAACTCTACCATCTTTTGGCACTAAAAGGGTATTGATATATTGATATGGCTGCACAAAAATGTTAACTGCAATTAAAATAATGTCCCTAATAGTCTTTTTCATACTTCGTATTAAACTGACCTTTTGCATAGACTCAAGGCCAAACATAGTTGTTAAAGTTGATATATAACTTCAAAAACACCCAAATAAATTGATTTCCAGACACAACAATTGATTGCACCAATGTCACAAGCTTAGAATGCCTAATTTATAAACCCTATCTAAATAGATAAATCCCAAGTTCCTAGGATTTGATATGTTTCACTATATTGGATTAAATAGACAATGCAGCACCAGAAAATCATCAGAATACCTTCATGAAGGTGTAATTTTTTTCTATATACATACCAAATTTTCTAGATGATCGTGAGGATCTCCATATTTACGATTTAAAGCATCCGTAATGGCAGTAACAAAGCAAGAAGCAGAGAAGCCAGTTGTCTCTCGATCATGCGTACCATTCAGCAAAAGTACCTAACGAGGGAAGAAACTGAAATAATGCTGGATGTATATCTTCAAGAAAAAAAATCAATACAAGCAAATAATAGTATCTGGTGGCAAATCTGTGACGCTTCACTTGATTCAAGGCAGTCATACAACAGCTATCCTAATGCCAACTACCATCTGCATAAAGCTCGTGTACAATTACCTTCAGGCAAGTCCTTGAAGTGATGGTCTCACCAATACCACGTAATACCTGAAAAATGAATGAACTATCGGCAAAGAAGCAAAATATACAAAAAAGAAAATCATTAACAACAAAGATCATATTGCTGTAAGATTTGCATCAAACATGTGATACACAAATGATTGAGGGAGTAATTGATATCAGGAAGAAGAAAGGAGAATAAAACAAGGATAGAACAGTACAGAAAAGAGAGAAGGAAGTGAAACATAATTTTCATGACAACTTCGAACTTCCAAAAACAGAAGGTTATATCCCCGTCCTCAGTTACAATGGTCACTTGGCATATAGAAAATTGGGCTTTATTCTCATTTAGTTACATTGTCCTTACAAATTCTTTACAATACTGAATAACAACTATTAAATGTATCCATACTCATCCTTTAAATAACATTTTACACAAGATTCAATCCTGGGAAATATTGTTGCAGATCATACAGGAACTCCCATGTCGCCTCCTCTTCAGACATATTAGATCACTGAAATTAGCACCTGAGTGGCAGTATGATTCTGACTCTTGCTCACCCTTATATCAAGCACTTGTATAGGCGATTTGTCCACAGCTGCATTGGCCACAGGAAGTATAGTTGAGACATTAGCTGCATTGTTAATGTATCTTTTGTGCTGTCAAACATGGAAAATGTTATGTATGAGGGATCCAAGAGGAAACTTCAACTTGTACGCAACTTTCTCTAGTTTGTCAATGATTTTGACAGAACCATTGAACTTTGGAGCCAATTGACATTTGCCTATAAGGCCATAACATCAAATAAAGTCCATCTCCAATCTGAAATTCTCAATCTGTCCTCCTTTTGTTGACTTGCAAACACATTCTATTTTGTGCCCTTTCCAAGTGGAACTTAGCAAGTCGCAATATTGCTTCTCCATCACAAAGAACTTGATCAATGGCCATTATCTTAGAATTTCCAGCAAAATAGGGGATACATATTGGTGGATGAAAGCCATAAAACACCTCAATTGATGAATGGTAACTTATATTATACCACCACTCTGCCAAGGCCAACCATCAATACCAATTGTGAAGGATGTCACTGTTAGAAGGTAGGTCTCCAGCATACGATTTTCTTGATCTAACCTTTGTTTAGACTCATGAAAATGATGCGGAATGGTGGCCCTCCATTTTTGTGCTAGGTTTTCCTTTGAATATACAAAACCTTTGTACCATTTCTCATATATCTCCATGTTTCCAGTATTATCATTTTGTGATTGCACTATCCCAGGTTGTTTATTAACTGATACAACATTGTCAATATTTACTTCATTTGCTTCCAATAATTTTGTGTTCTCTTTTTGTGAATGATCATGGGAGGCATCACTTTGAACAAATCCAAACCTGAGATTCGAACCATCTAAGAACTCATCTTCAATGATATTTTGCTCCCCCTGACAATGGTAGTTAGTATAGTATGAAGTACCTTCAAAGAAAGTAACATCCATAGACGCAAACAACCTTTTTGAAATTGGATCAAAACATTTGTACCCTCTTTGATTAGTAGGATAACCTACAAATATGCATTTATGTGCTTTAGGATCTAGTTTTGAATGTTTGGAATCATGATTATGAACAAAGGTCAAGCCACCAAAAATTTTCAGGGGAATGTCAGCAATAAGTCTAGTAGTTGGAAAATGCTCAGTAAAAACCTGAATTGGTGTTTTGTAGTTAAAGATTCTGAGTAGGAAATTTGTTTTTCAAGTAAGTGGCTGTTAGAATTGCTTCCCCCAAATATATTTACGAAATTTAGTTTGAAGGCTCAAAGTTTTAACTATTTCAAGGTGTTTGTTTTTTCTCTCAACCACCTCATTCTGTTGTGGTGTATTATTACATGAGCTCTAACGAACTAATCCTTTCTCAGCAAAAGAATTTCCCAACATATTGTTTGAATCATGTTTTAAAATTTTTTAAGACTCTTTCAACATCAGATTTTTCTTCTAAGAGAAAGACCCAAGTGACCCTAGTATGATCATCAATAAATGTAATAAACCAACGTTTCCCAGACAATGTAGCAACTTTAGAAGGCTCCCCAAACATCAGTATAGATCATAGTAAATGTTTGTGAATTTTTGTAAGGTTGTAGTGGAAAAACCGCACGATGATGTTTTGCTAATTCACAAGATTCACAATGAAACATTGAAGGATTTTTATTTACGAATAACTTCGAAAACAAATTCTATAAATAGTGAAAACTTGGACAGCCTAGTCGACAATGCCATAACACAACTTCATTATTACTAGAAATTGAAATAGAATTGAAACAAGTTTGTTGGTCTTGCCTTCTAAAGGTCTATCCTTTGTGAAAAACATACAGGCCATTATTCTGTTCAGCATACTCAGTCATCTCCTCAGAGGTTAAATACTGAAATTCACAATGAGAAGACTAGAAATTAGTCGACAATTATGATCAAGAGAAAGCTTACTCACGGACAAGAAGTTATATGATAGGTTAGGAACATGGACATCTTTAAGTTTTAGGGAAGGAGAGATAGACATTGTTCCTTTTCTAGGAACCGAAGTAAAGGAACCATCAACAATTTTGACCTTTTGATTTCCTGCACATAAAGTATATGACAAAAAAAAGTGCAGAATACCAATCATGTGATCAGTGGCACTCGAATGTAATATCCAAGGGCCATTAGTGTTGGTACAGGCCAAAGACATGGGGAAAGCATTACCTGAATGAGCTAGAGAACGTGATGGATTAGGAGTATTTTGAGATTTAAACATTTGGTGTAGATGTTCTATTTGTTCCTTGGTTAAAGGAAGAGATTCTGAAGATGATTGCTGCCCTAAATCAAAATTGCTCACTTGGAATGCTCTGACTTATCCCCCCGTCTTGGTGTCATTGCTTAGTTTCTTTTTCCAATTAGCTGGTTTTCTATTTAGCTTCCAGTAGGCTTCCCTAGTATGCCACGGTTTTTACAATGGTCACATTAAGGCTTTTGTTTTGCATTTATCTCCTTCGTAGTCAACTCCTCAAGTCACAAGAGCTGAACCTTCATTCTCTATTCTGGTTTCACCAGCATTCTTCAACATCATTTGTCTTCTTGCTTCTTCTCTCCGTACCTCTAAGAACAGTTCTCTTATGGTCGGTAGAGGGTTTCTCCCTAAAATATGACCTCTAATTTCATCCAGGTCTCTATTTAATCGGGCCAAGAAGACAAATACGCGTCCTCTTTCAACTTTCTTCTTGTACGGAGCACTATCACTTGGATTTACCCAACTTTCTTCATCAAACAAATCTAATTCCTGCTATACAAAAATCATTTCATTATAATACGTTGTTACACTCCTCTCACCTTGTTGGATTTTCCACATTCTGGTGTTTAATTCAAACAATTATGAGTAGTTGTCCGGATCTGAATATGTTTCCACAACTGCTTCCCAAATATCACAAGCTATTGGCAGGAATATGAAGGGCTTCCCACTAGCTAGTTCCATAAAATTGATTAGCCATGCAGTAACCATTGAGTTTTTCAAACGCCACTACTGATATCTAGGGTCGTTTGTAGCTAGTTGTTTAACCTCGCCATTTAAATATCTGAGCTTCCCCTTGCCATTGATCACCAAACATACGGACTGGGACCAATTAAGGTAGTTTTTCCCATTCAGCTTATGAATGGTTTTCTTCCATTCATCGGTGCAGGCATGCTACTTCCTCCTACTGAAGTCGCCCTGCAACTGTCATCTGAATAAGTCAAACCAGAACCCACTATGGCTGTCTTAAAATGCATGATTTTATCCTATTGCTCTGATATCATGTTGACAGCCAGTATAACATCAGTATCCTAACTACTTATTTCTACTAATCTGCAGCACCCCAACTAAGGTGTTGATTTATAAAATCAGTATCCTAACTACTTATCTCTACCAATCTACAACACCGTAACTACTTCGGTGCTGATTTATCTTATCTTGAATCTAGGATAAAATTTTCCTATTTTATTGGAATCATTATCTACTAGATATCAGTTTTCCTAATTTACCAATATAGCATTTTATGGATTTTGAAGACATGAGTTAGGAACAATTGTGTTACTTGTTCAACTGCATAAGGATGATATAAGGCAATAAATTGGGGATATTTACTCAGCTTGTCAACTACCACTAGGGTTGCATTATGCCCTTAGGATTTAGGAGGTCCTTTATGGAGTCCAAGTTGACTTTTGTCCGACCGGCAGTGGCTGAAGAGTCCAAGAGAAGTTACAATCTTACACTAGTTTACGTAGCAAGCTTAACACCCCTTAATAAATTTCCTCAAATCCTTTTGCAACCCTTTCTAATGGAACATAGATTGCACTCTCTAGCTGTTGGTAAAATTCTAGAATGACCTCCACCGAAACCACTGTGCAACAATTTTATGATTTTATTTCTGAAGAGAGGATCAAACCCCACCACATTCCTGTCCTTCCACTTCAAAATGCCCTCCAGCAATTGGTAAGAAGTTGACTGCATCCAACCCTATTGAAGCTTCACCATCAAATCTTGAAAACCAAGATCCTTGCTCTAGCTTCCTTTAGTTTCTTCCAACAAATCATTCTGCAATTGGGATAGTGCAATGGAAAACATCTCAACACTGGAGGTCATAGATTGTGCATCTACAACTGAATTCTCCCAACCCTTTAATACACAATCGCAAAATCATACATTAAAAGCTTAGGGAGCCAAGCATGTTGGAATGGGGTGCTAATCTTTTGCTCTAACATATACTTAAAGGCTCTTATGATCAGTTTTGATAGCAAACCTTTTTTGTTGAGGAAGTAATGTCAGTACTTCATTTCCATGACCGCAGCAAAAACCCTTCTCATTAGAGGACAAGGAACTCCTTCATAATGCCCATCATGAGCCCAAAGGACATAACCAAGAACTCATAATGCTCCTCATAAGTTCTAAAAGCTGTCTTGGGAACATCTTGGGGGCACATTCAGATATGGTGGTAACCAGATTACAGATCAAGCTTTGAGAACCAACCAGCCCCCTTGCAACTCATCCAAAAGATCCTCAATTGGTGGAATAAGAAATTTAGCTTTGTTGATTTTCCTATTGAGCTCTCAATAATCAATGCAAAATCCCACAAGTGTTGTCCATTTTGAATAGCACTACTGGTGAAGAAAAAGGACTGTTGCTCTGTTGGATCATCCCTTGAGTAACTCCTTAACTAGCCACTCAATTACATCATTTTGGATTCTTAAGTACTTGCAAAGTCTCATATTAACAGCTTCAGCACCCTCCTTCAAGTTGATCTTATTATTATGAATTCTATGGGTTCTATGGGGAGGCCGGTTATTTGTGTGCTTCCATTGTCTATCAAGATTGGAGTCGTTTTCACCCAAAAATCCAACTACTCTCATTTGTTTATACTTTCTATCTTGCATCCCAGAGATAGCTTGCAGGGATGTTAATGGGGGGTTCAATTCAATTTACCTAAGAAGTATTGGCGGCTTCCTCACCTCCCTTGGCTATCTCCTCCTCAAATCATCTTCCACTACAAAGAGGTTCCATTGTTTCTTCTTGTATTTGTGGCCTGGTATATATCTCTCATTACACCAAAAACAAATGCCTCTTACCTTTTTATCCTGAGATTCCGTACTGTTCATTTGCTTCAGATTCCTCTTCAAGATCTTCCCTCCATGAGCCCTAGATGATGAAGCTGCTTGTTATGGAGTTGGCAACAAACCAGAGTGTGCGGTAGTTTTAGGAAGTATTTGTGCTTGATTGGAAGTAAAAGCTGGTACAATAGCCAATCCCCCAAAGCCCATAGCTTGGTATGGTCTAGCATAAGAGGTCTTAGTTTAGCAAATAGCTAAAATAGCCTCCTGTTTCTTAGCTAACACCAAATCTTGATGGGGAGTTTTGAGATTAAACATCTTAACCAGCAGCTCCGTTTCAAGTTTTAATCCCTTAAAAAAAACCTATCAAATAGGATTCTACTATGGACAATTAATTGGAATACCTTTCAAATCTTGCACAGTATCACCTTACTGAACCAATTTGTTGAAGCCAGTTAAATTCTCCCATAGGATTTTCAAATGCCTCCTCCCCAAATCTTTGAATCAAGGCAATGATGTAATCTTCATACTTCAGATCTTCTTGGGTCATGCAACTTCTGGAGGACAACTGATGGCTCTCTAGTTCAACTCCCGATTCAAAGAGAATGTGTTTGAGAGGGAATAGATACCCATCTCCATCATCTGGAAAAGAATACAAGATAAGCTGAGTACCCAAAACTATCACCAGCTAAAGAGGGAGAAGATGACCCTCCTTAATTTTGCTTATGCAACTGTATGAATTGCTGCAACATCTTCCTCTGCTCACTTAACTCTCAGTCTCTCTAAGAGACCCTTCCTGAATCCATTCACATGATTGTCCCTTGATGATTCTTCCATGCATTTCATCTCCTGACCATGTGTGCCTTCCACTATAGCTTAATCCAATACAAGAAAGATCTTTGATACCACTTGATACACGAATAAATTAAGGAAAGGTAACTGATATCAGGAAGAAGAAGAAAGGAAAAGAAGACAAGGAAAGATAGAACAATCTAGAAAAAGATGGAGAAGGAAGTAAAAAAGAATTCTGATAACAAATTGTAATTCTCAAAAGCAGAAAATCATTCCCGCATCCTCTATAATTACAGAAGCAACTAGGCATATAGATAATTGGGCTTGCTTATTGGGTGACACACCAGAGACTCTTCTCTCGTTATATTGGCCTTGGGGATTCCTGTTTATAATACTAACTAAACTATACCAACATGTGAAGCCACATTGAACCTGCTGATTTTCTTTGTCCTTCATTAATGGGAGATAGATCCAAACATGCATAGGACCATCCTAAAATTTCAACTCAGGCATAAATTCTGATTCCGATGCATGATTAACTTCATGGCTTGGCTTCAAGGGTATATAAAATCAGTATCTCTTGAAATTAACAGTTATCATATTTTCGTCATACAAAGAATGATTATCAAGATTATATATCTGATTATTTTTCCCAGGGATGAGTTTCCAACTATTAGGGAATAACATGCATGACTCCTCTTCACCTATACCTTACAGTAGTTTAACTCCGTCAACCTGTTCCCTAACTTATGGAACCTATTGCAAAGAAGAATTATCCAGTTTGCAAAAAAAAAAAACAACAGCTTAATTAAGTGCCACGTACAATTGGACATCCATCATTTATTTACAAACTTTCATCTTATCTAACCAAATGTTCATACCCGATGACCAATTTGATAATCACAAATGTTCCGAGTCTAAAGAGAAAGGGACATGAAGTCAAGCATGTTAGTAAAGAGTCGAGAGTGTTACCAGTGAAGGGCAGATGGAAGTGAATAAGGACCCCATAGCATAAACAATGCAGTCCACACTTCTCAATTGGTCAAGTACAGATTCATTCACTGTGGGGAAGACCTAGTCAATAAAACATATTAAATCAATACAACTTAAGAAGGAGAAACTCAAGAGTACTGACTCTTAATATATGTAAAATTTGACCTCTTTTTTTTTTTCTCATGGGCAGAAATAGAGATATCCCTGGTGTATGGGAAATGCTTGTGGGTGGGATGTATACTATGTCGTTCAATGCAAGTTCTACTTATACACCAATCTTTACGGCAACAATTTCCATAATAGTTCACATAATATCTTCGCATGAATAACATCAACAGTCTATCATTATTTTGATGGACAGGTTTGGTATTTTCCTGACCCCCTCATATTCATAATAACAAGAAGTTCTACATAAATTACATTACATTAAAGGGAAACAAATAAAATCTTCCAAGTAGCAAGTTACAACAAAGAATAGGGAGACAAGAACTATGTAAAACTAATTATAGAAGAACAAATGGATTAAGGTTTCATTCACCTCGTGCAGGGAACTTCCACCCTCACTTGACATGTAGAACACCCTCTTTACTCTTGAAGGAAGTGGTGGAATTGAAGAGCATCCCTGATCAATAGCATGAATAAGATTTCTTCATTTTATGAAACATTAAATGTTGCAACATGCTACAAAGAATACTAACAAAGTAATTTATAGACTAATCAACATCTAGTCCTTTAAGGTGAGTCCTCACACCCTGAACAGCCCTTTCACCATATACTGAAGGAATTCATTTAATCATATAGAGATCAATTTTCAATAAAATTTCTCATTTAATTTTCTGAAACTGTTAAAAAGTGTAATTTTCTTTCTTATAAAAAGATCGACATCACATGAGCTTGATAAAATGGATGAAAACATGCAAAATGCCAGAATTTCTCACGGAACAGCTGTTCTTAAATTTATTGCAAGTCACAAATAAGACCCCAAATTCCTCAGAAGTTTCTTAACAGATTGACTAGTCATTATTCAAATATCCAGAGTAAATTACATGAACAGTCCATACAATAATGCATAACAGTAGGAAACCAATTGGGTATATAGGCTTCTAAGGGTCACAAGCATAAAGGAATACCTTGTCAATAGGTTGCATATATCCATTGGTTGGGTGAGAAATCTCATTCTGACCTCGTATTATCATGCCATCCTGTATTCTCACCATTAAATAGAAGTCAATTTTAGGAAAATGCTGCATGTCAGATAATTTTAACATTACTCTTGAAAGAATCCACATATTTAATAGTGACCGATAAGACTAAAAACATAATTACATGAACTTGAAATTATGCAACACATTGTGCAAGTCTAAGGATCAAATAGGAAGCATAAAAAAGTAACTCATCAAGCAGCAGGAATCAATAAAAATATGTGAATTATAATCGTAAACAATGAGTATAAACAAAATTATATCAAAATGGGACAATTATCTATATAACACACGAAATAAACATGAAAATAGGGAAGTTTGATGATGCATGAACATCTGAAAGTATGTGTAGTAGTACCCATAATTCACACCCTAATGTGAGCCTGTCATTTGTCGAGATTACAGGTAAGACCAAACTCTCTGATGGAATTTGTGAAACGCGTGAGAACAAAAATATTGCAGCATCTAAAGACTGAAAGAATATGCGTGCTCCTGCAAAAAAAAAGTTTCCAATGCTGCAAAAGGGGGATGGAGTTAGTTATATGAAATAATACCAAAACTTTTTTGCACCTAAAAGCAAAGTGGAGAAACCAATCTGAAATAAACTTGAACATAAAAAGAAGCCCTTTGTAAGATCATTCTCTTATATGGAGGCAAATCTGGAAAAGGGAAAAAAAAGGAAGCTCTAACATTCAAATGAAGAGATCAAGATGAACGAAATACAATCATTTAAACTTCAACATACAAGGAATGTTACCAACAAATAACTGGGCACCATTACGATCACAGTAAAATTCTAAGATCCCACAAAAATTACAAGGCCAATAGTGGCATAAAGCCCAGTGTACCTTTAAAAAATGGCAATTATAACACACAAACTACGATGGTACCCATCTAAAAGCGCAACCAAAGAGAATTCTAGTGCTAATCAAAATGCCAAAAGGTACCTGCCATTACTGAAGCAAAATGATTCATTTGGTCGACGGAGGATCTGTTTTCATAGAACATATTTCTGATATAAGCACATCAACTAGTTTTATCTAACAGTTTGATAGATGACTGAAATCTTAAATAACAGCAAATAGAGAGAAAAAAATTCCTGAAAGGGATGGTGTAAATATAAACACATAATAAGAAGAAAAAAGAACTGCAGTGAAACCTACAAGCTGGTACCTTCCAATCCAAAGACAAAAGATATAGAAGTAAAAAGAAGTCAGATGATGAATTGTTTCTTTATTCGCAACATTGAATTAAGGTACAAACAGTGACATAACAAGAAAAGCAAATTTTCCTCTGGATACTGGTCAAAAAGACTAAGAGAACAAGCATACAAGGCCATAAATCTTTTCACAAAATTAGGAGTCAGCAGAAATATGTCAAAAGAAGAAACTAAGATGAAATGTCAATAAAATTGGTAGTATTTTCTACAGGAATAGCCTACCTCATTCTGGAAATAAATTAGAAAGGCTCGAATTGTTTCTCTGTAAGGTCTTGATACACCTTTCCATAGAGAGTGTTCACCTTCCACAATATTATACCTGTCAAAGCTCAACTAAGGACAGTATTATTTAATTCCCCGCCATAGTTATACTTGGCAAGTAAGTAAGAAAAATTCAGGATGCAACCAGAATAAGGTACAGAAAGAAAAATCAGATCTTGCAGTAAGGTTGACTGTATTACCATTCTGATTTAGCTTTTAGTGCATCGAGAGGAAGACGATGGCCAACCAATCTTCGGATTGCAAGAGCCTCAGCAGTACTTTCATCAGACAATCTCAAACATCTTGATCTAATGTCTCCAACCGCAGGACCACCTAAGATATATCAATCTTTAACTTCCGCACAAAAGAACATTTTATCCTATAAAGAGAAGTCCAAATATTTGAGTCTGGTTGATGAAAACGTTCTTCAATGATTAAGCATTGCCCCTCAGAAGCAGTTGAGATCTCCTAACAGTATGCAGCAGAATACAACTCTCTGAAAAAGCACTAACTGATGTACGCCAGAGGTTCAAATTTAACCTCTTTTCATCAACTATGGCTAGTCTTCTTTGAAGTAGAATTTTTTACCAATCTAAATTCGAACTTCTAATGAAGAACGAAGAAACAACTAGTATATATTCTTGCTCCATCACCAACTCCAATATTTCTGGCTGTACGTTAATTCTTGAACAACACAAACCAAGACCAAAATTGCGACCCTAGCAAGCATTCATGAAATCTACGGGGGGAAAGATCTTGAATTTGAGACTTTCTATACCAAAAATAATCTCAAAGAAATTACCAAGGACACGAACTATCTCAGCGGTACTGCCACCATCATCAGAAACGGGGAGAACATGAGCAACACGAGTTGTCAGTCTTTTGAGCTCTTCCACGACACCGTTGAACGCAGTCCCACCTGCAAGGAAAAATGAAAACAACCTTTATGTACACACTTGCCCACTTCAGGATTTGGATGAAAGTTGCTATCTTTGAAGAGAAAAAATGAAGAGCATAGAGAGAGACCTGAGAATACGAGAAGCGAGGGCTGATTGGCGCTTGAAGAGGAAGAGCAGTGGCATTGAAGCGAAGCTGACGTAGAAGCCATAGGCAATGAAAGAGAAGATTTTGAGTTGTTGGGCTGTGAGTGTAATGAAAAGTTGGAGAAGGTGAAGGGAAGGTAGGGAATGAGAAAAGGAGAGTGTCGGAGAAGAGGAGGACTACCGTTGCTTATGGTGGGACCCACCAAACTCTCCGCCATTTTACCGCTATTTCTTCCCGGACCACCACCACCAACACCACCTCATCCGTTCTTTATTAATGATATCACTTTTGTTTCTCCATTCCTTTTTCTCTCTTAGTGAAAGGTAAGTTTTAGCTGTTTCTCCCTTACCTTATTCACCTCTTCTTTTGTATTTATATGAAGTTCTCAAATATTATACAGATGTTACATTCATTTCTTTAAGTTGACTGTCAATGATTTTTTTCACCATATAAAAAAAACCAATTGATTGAAAATACATGTAAAATGAGTTTCAGTTAGTTATAAGAGTACCTGTATCTCCCTACCACCTCAAATGGCAGCAATTCTTTGAATTCATGAGGTACATAATAGCGAGGAAATATGTTATAAAACGAGACATTTGCCTTGCCTTTCATTAAAGGTTGTCTAATATTGTCTCTTTTCCTTTGTGTTAGTATCTCTTGCTCCCTAATTAACAATGAATTTGTTTTCTTCTTGATACCAATTGCAAACTTCCTTGTTTTCATAAATGTTGATATGAACTTCCTCTCTTTGATTAATATGATGAATTAAACAAATTAAGAGAAGAAAACAATTACAATACTCAAGCTAAGTTGGTTAGGACTCTAATGAAGCCCTCTTGTGTATAAAACTGATCAAGGTAATAAACTCCAAACATAAGAAAAATACAAAAATAGCCCCAATTATCTAGACTCTTTTATTATATATGATTTCCCAGTCAAGTTCAAAGCCTTCTCTCACTTGACTCAATGGTGGATGAGGATTGTTATGGCGATGATCCTACTTTGTTGTTGCCCTTCTTTTTCTAAAGAAAGCCTTCTTAACCTTTTTCCTGAAAGAGGGAGAAAAAGGGGATATCATTTCTAGAATCATATTAGTTCAGTCTAATGACAAAATAAATTTAATAGTATTAGTAGGTGCTTCATGACAATTTTCATGATTTGCTGCAATATCTAGGCAATCTACAACGTCTAGCAGAGGCTGAGAGAGTCGTACCTTTAAACGCTGGCTTATTTGTGTCTTAGAAATGGCTAGAAAAAGGTTAAGATACAACTTTCATCAAGCTTACCTATGTTAGATGATTCTGCACCAGTCCAAGGTTTTCGGGCTTTTCTTCAAGATTGTTAGACAGACAAAATTTATAGGACAATTGCAATTTTCTTCCTTCAGTCATTAAAAAGAAAGAGAAGACAATACATTGGTTAGCACACAGGACAATAAGCTTTCAAGTAGGAGAACCATTATGAAGGAAAAAGAAAAAAATGTTCCTACCATATGTTGCCAAAGATACAGAAATAAATTACAATACATAAATGACATTCTATGAAGAGAAAACGAGCCATGGGAATACACTAATAATCTCCACTAAAAGTCACGCACACAAGGTTCAGTACAGTATGTAGCCCAAAGGACAAACTTTCAGTGGAACTGATGCACAAATCATATAGAGGAAGAAACATAGGAAAGAAGCAGTAAGCGGACAAGAATTGTGAAACACACATTGACAACTTTAACTGAGGAATGACTACAAGCTTACTAAAAAATTGCAAACCTTGACTTTATGGCAATGAGCCATGTTAGCAGAATTTGTACAATTCCTATCTACATTTGCGAAAGAGCTACTGCAAAGTAGATCATTGGAGGCCGACATTTTGCTCATGTGGATCAAGTTGCATGACTTATCATTACAGGAAGACTGCCATATTCACCCTACTTTTCATGTTTCTCAGTTACAATGTTACTTCTTGGATCAGTCCCAAGTTAGTTTGTAGTTTCCTTAGTCTCCTGACGATTTCATTCACATCCCTATTGCAACACTTGATGGGCGATTAGTAAAGTGTAATCATCCTTTATGAGAGATATAACAACGTTATCCCTCTATTAACCTTATGGACAAGGTTGTTGAAGGATGAGAGGGAAATATTACAACAACTATATATGATAAAAGATAAGGGTACGATGTTGTTATCTGGGATTGGAAGATGAGATCTGCAGAAGTGGAAAGGGACATAAATGCAATTATATTAGTGGAGCATTTAATTAAACTTGATTCATTATCTAGTTCATGTATTTTGAGATTCATTGTATTTTTCTTATGCATATATTTTGCATTTACTATCTTATGTTTTCCAAGAGTTGTGTTGTTTCAAAGAGGTGTCTTGTGTGTCTATAAATTCCACGTACTAGTTCATTTCCAAAATAGGACAAGAAATCCAAATCAAATGAGTTATTTAGATTATTTGAATGTTTTCATTTATCTTTCTATCTCCCTTATTTACTACACATTTGTTGAATAAAAAGGAGTTGTCACCAATAGCTAGAATAACTGTTATTACAAATTGTAATTAATAGACATAAATGATAATTGCTTCTTCTTCTTCTTCAGTCTCTGTAGCTAATTCTTCTTTCTAACTTTTCTCTCAAATTTCACATCCTGCAACTCAACCATCCTTTAATGGCTCAATCACTTCACTTATTGATAAAATTGTCCATAGCTAAAACAAAACCTAAAAGAAACATAACATAGATATTGGATGAAACTGTTACAGTTACTACAGATTGATGGTATGTTGCAACGTATGAAGTAGAGGAAAAACAAAGCTGAACATATTGTAGCATAGGTTTACTTGTAATTTAATTCAACATGAAGCCTAAGTTTATAATACAAATAACTATTTTATTGTTGTATATAAAAACATAAATCATGAATAACAAAGTAGAGAGTGATAGTGGTTTTCTAAATGGTATCAAAGCAAGAAAGAGTTTCATGAAATCTCTTTTACCTATAACCGTTTTCTTCTTGAACTCAACATCAATGACTGTGGATATGAGAGAACCAAATCCAATGCAACTTCAAGGATCTGATCATCCATAGATGGTTCTTCTCACTACTCAACTAAATGGAAACAATTATCTATCATATAGTAGAGCCATGAAAATAGTGTTGGGAGCTAAGTTAAAGCTTGTCTTTATTAATGGAAAGTATGAGAAGTCACATTATGAATCGTCATATTTTGATCATTGGTGCAGAGTGGACTACATGGTGACTTCATGGATCTTGGATTCGATTTTGATAGAAATTGTTGAAGCCTTCTTATGAACAACTTCTGCAAAGGAATTGTGGGAAGAACTGGAGGAAAGATATGGAGAATGCAATGGTCCATTGCTATACCAAATTCAACGAGAAATAAGTTCAATATCTCAGGGAAATTTATCTATAGCTAACTATTTTACAAAATTGAAGAAATTATGGGATGAACTGACATGCTTAACACCAATTCCTCAGTGTAACTATGAAATAAGGAAACAAATTGCAAAACTTGAATCTAAAAATAAGTTAATTCAGTTTCTAATATGATTGAATGAGATTTACGATAATGTGAGAAATCAATTTTGATTATGGATCCATTGCCTAGGGTAAATAAAACATATTCAATGATGTTAAGAGATGGGAAACAGAAAGAAGTAAGCATCAGTTTCACAGATGCAGTAGAAAATGCAATGATGATCAGATCATAAGGAAGCAAAAAAGAAGGAATAGGAGCAGGAAAATCAGCAACGAAGAGGAAAGAATCAATTGATAAATCGAAGTTACATTGTGATTATTGTAACATGGACAAACATACGAAAGAAACTTGTTTTAAAATTCATGGCTATCCAGAATGGTTTAGGGATTTGAAGGAAAAGAAGAACAAAGAAGGCAAGTAGTCATATATGAATCTGGTTAACAAAGCAGATAAAATGGAACATTTTCATATGGAGACCATAAATCCAATGTTTCATTTATGATACAACAGGAGATTGACAAGTTCTTCAAAGGGAAAGGAAAAGTGGGAGTTGAACAACATGCAATGAATTTCTCACATTTTGATGATTTTGTAGGTACGACTCTCAACCATATTCTTAGTTCACTTGAGTTACTAGAGTTTGGTTATTGGATAGTTGACACAATAGCCTTAAACCACATGTGTGTAAACCTAAAATTAATGAAATACCCGACTGTCCTGACTGTTGTAACTGATTTTAAACCTGTTCATCTACCAGATGCATCTATTAAGCTTGTTCATCATATAGGTGATGTTTAGCTAAATGAAAGAATAACCTTGTTGATTACTTACACATTCCTTCTTTCAAGTTCAATCTTTTATTTGTCAAAAAAATCATCATTACAACACATATGAAATTTAACTTTCAATCTATTTCTTGCCTCCTTCATATGCTCCAGCATACCATCAATCTGCAGTAGTTGTAACAATCGGCCTATCACTTTCTTTATTGCAAGCACTTCATCAATCATTAGGTCCTGTATGATACAAAAAACAGGTTACTGTGTTTTTCTTGGTTCTTCTTTGATTTCTTGAAAAACAAAGAAACAACATACTGTCTCCAGATCTTCGGTAGAAGCTAAATATCGCAACATGGGAGCCACATTTTGTCAATTACAGTGGATTACTTATTTATTACAGGATTTTCAAATTTCTGCTTCCTTGCTGATCTCTTTGTATTGTGGTAATCAAGCATCTTTACATATTACTGCTAATCCTGTTTTTCATAAATAGACGAAGCATTTGGAAGTTAATTGTCATATTATTCGGGACAAATATAAAGCTGGTCTCATTCATCCTCAATATATTTCTTATAAAGAAAAGTTAGCTAATATGTTTACCAAATCCTTGGATGGTCCTGTGTTTCACAACCTACTGTCTAAATTGGGTTTGTGTGATTGGCACCAACCTATAACTTAAAGGGGAATGTTACAGCTACTGCAGATTGATGGTATGTTGTAACATATGAAGCAGATGAAAAATAGAGCTGAACAAAGCAGTTTACGGTTCATTTTTTAGTTGCAGCATAGGTTTACTTGTAATTTAATGCTACATGGAGCCTAAGTTTGTAATACAAATAATTGTTTTTACCGCTGCATATAAACACGTAAATCATGAATAAAAAAGTAGAGAGTGATATTGGTTTTCTATAGAAACTTAAAAGAATCATGACATAAACGTTGGCTAAGAGAAATGCACCTAAGATTAACTCAAGCAATTAGCAAGATTACTTCTTTAACATCAAAAAGGTGTATAATTAAAAAAAGGCTTAAATCTTTGGTACGAAGATTAAAAAATTGGATCAATACCTAGCCCATTCATTGAAGTATAGAGATTTAGACATTTTCTTAGAATAGCCTAAAGTTGTCTTGCATTATGGTTATGAAAAACTAAGACTTGCATAAGAGTTAATAGGGTTAGATATTTAAGACGAAAATACCCTTATAAAGTTACAAATACCTCATTCTATTGCTTTTGAAATCTTCCTGAATTTGAGAATCAATATGAATTTCTTCTCCTCCTTTGGCTTTTGAGTATTAGAACCCAGTTTTCCAGCTTTTTGCGTGAGAGTTTTTAAATAATTATGGTGGAGGAATTTTTGTATGTCTTGTTATTGATAGGAATTGGCATTATATGCAAATTACATGACTAACAACTAACCTAAACTATAGGAGATAAATAAATACAAAAAAAATCTATAGAATATTACAAATTTACACTACCATATTTATACCAAATATCC
>JAOTJB010000002.1:22445940-22456085 GCA_027123815.1 Erythroxylum minutifolium | reverse complement strand
TGTACCATTATAATGGTAATTGACATTATACAGCCACGTACTCCTAATGACTTTCGTTTTGGGAGGCAAATCTTCAAGGACCATGTTCTATTTTTTTCAAGCGCATCAATTTCTTTGCTCATAGCTTTAAGCTATTTAAGATATTGCACGACTTCAAAAATTGCATCGGTTCATAACCTATAGTAATAACTACCAAAAATTGAGTATGTTGCCTAGAAAATGATCATAAATCATATAATTTACTATCGGATACGAAGTACTTGAGGACGATGGCAGCATTTGTGTCAAAGAAGGGTGTCTACACAATGAGCAGTATGGCATAAATAGTCATGAAGGCACACTAAAGGTTGTTGATCATGAGAACTTCGGTGAGAACCATCATCCTCAATAGTCGTGCTAGGAGACAAAGGTACGGATCCGACAATCCATCACTCCCCCTCACTATAATTGATCAAGACAAAGGTACCTGAGAAGAGTTATGATTCTCTTTAGTAATGCCCAAAAAATCATTTTCATAGGTAGAAGGATGAGGGGAAACCAAAGATGCATCTGAATCAGAAGATGGAGTTGGAGAGTCATTAAAGGGAAAATATTGCTTATAGAAAACAACATCCTATGAGGTGAAGAAGTCGCCAATCTCAAGATCATATAATCTCTAACCCTTTTTCCTATAAGGATGCCCAACAAGCATACATTGCCGACTGCGAGAAAAAGAAAGAAATGGTAAAAAATTGGATTTTTAAATTGAAACAAGATATTAATTATTTTGAGGGAAGATACAAGAATTGTGAGTGTATCTTTATAAAAAGTAAAATTAGATAAGGCCAGAGAAATAATAGTTAAGTTTTAGGTTATTATCAAAGCCTTTAAGTTCATTAATTTCATATGTCTACAAAATGGCTCTCCTTATCCTCATCCTCTTTATACCCTTGTATTCTCCAAATGGTTAATCCTCCTTCAATTCTATGTTGACCTTGCTTTCCCTATGCTTTTCTTTATGTCTATTTCTGCCTCAACCTACTAGCTTTCTTTTCTTTGAAGCTTAAGGCAACTTTTTAGTTAGTTTGGATTTTTATTGCTAGTTGTAGTAAAATTTTTTTAGTTAGTTTGGTTTTTATTGCTAGTTGGGTTTTTATGTACATGGTGTATGCGATAGATGAGAAGAATGACGATTCAAGAATTTCGTTTATTTCTCTTTTCAAAAAATTAGTAGAAGTTGAAAGCGTATATTCTCAATTTTATAGAAAGAAAACATTGTGCTCAATGGTATAACAATATTAGTAATTTATAATGCTATTATATGGGGTATATTGATTGTATTTAATTTCTATGGTTATCGTAATCCCAAATTTTCATATCAAATTGCATTTATTGTTATGACAAAATGAATATACAAATATCAGGTGTTAAGCCTAATATTGATTAACATTCTTATCAATGCAATAATACAAAAGTGAGTATTTCAATTATGAATTTAACAAGGGCATTATTATACAACTTATTAAGGAATATACAAATTGTAGGTGTCTTATAGGTATTTAGTCTTGGTAAGTGACTTAAAGATCTATAACTACTAAAATATTTTGCTAGATATCTTTTATGCATTAGGGTAAGAATTTTGTCCACAAGATCCACTGTTGATCGCAAGAAGTGTATTAACTCCTAAAAAATCAAATTTGGTAGTAAATAAAAATTTTGAGTTTTTCATATTTATATTATAGGTTCCATATGACTACATATCTTGGACGTCTCATAAACTCTATGATGTATCTAGTCTCGGAGTTAATACAATTGCAAATGTTGTTTAAAGATTTTACCACTTAAATTTTAAGAATTTAATTATGTAGTTGCACTTATTAATAATGTATTGTTGAATTGTTTATTTAATATGAATATTATGTTCTCCTATTTTGGACTTTTTTATATATAATTGAAATATCAATCGATATGCTTTCAAATCTCAAAAATTATGCAAAAATAGGGAGGAAAGGTGAATTCATTGTAAATAGACCTAAAGACTACCTTAAAAAATGTTTATTAAAGAAGTAACTAGTTACATGATTGACAAAACTTAAGATGTGAAAAAGAGACATTGATTACAGAAAGAAGATGTCATGATAGTTGTATAGGGACATTTTAATGTTTAAAGGTGTAATAGAAGCTTGTCTCTTTTAATCTTCAAGATGTCACATAGCTAATTAGAGCATAATCTATTTGATTAAAGAACTTTTATTGAGAATCTAAATTGCTAAAGTCCTATGGGAAGCATGATAAACTTCTTATTTTGGTGATTATGTGAAATATAATTTCAATAACACTAATTGTTTGCCAAAAATTCAATAAAATTATCAAGATAATTAACTAAAAATACATATTTAACATAAAAGAAAATATATTATTACATATTATTTAGATCATATTATACAAAAAATACAAACTTGTCATCAAGTTTACAAACCACTTAACTTATGGAGGCATAAGTTTAAAGATGGAAAATAATATCTTACTACCAATACATGCATGCAATGATCACCCACTTCAAAATCTTTCAATGTAACATAATGAAATAAAGGTTCAAATTTTCAACCAAATTACAACAACCACAAAGTTTAGCATAAGACATAGTTTAAAGTATCAACCAAATTAAAATAACTACAAGGTTCAACATAGTATAGTCATTAGGATTTAATATAATAACAACCTTTCGGCCTTAACTTGTGGTTCAATACATAGTAGATTTTCCAAATGCATCTTGTGATTTATTGGAGTTGATCTTTTTGTGCTCAACTTGATCCTCCTTATGTTTTAAGTTTATTTATGCATTTGTAATTTCAATTGTATTTTGAGAAGCTTAAATTATATTTGCATTGTTCCTTAGAGGTTCAAAAACCTGAAATTGAATTCCACCTATTTATAATACATTATCAACATAAGGTACAATGTCAACACTAAGTATTTAATTACACATAACTAACATAAAAACATATTTGAAAAATAAACTTTAAAATAAGTGTTCCCACCATCTTCTTCAAATTTTATTTCATATCTTTGAGTTGCATATAGAAACTTAAATAGTTATAATGTTAAAAAATATATTCTACTTAGAAAAAAAAGGTAAATATTCACTAACCAATCTCCTCCCTTTTTAAGATAGACAATGGGTTTTTGACCGTATATATTTTCATTGTCTAAGTCTTCTAATTAGATAATAACTGTCAATATTGGATGTAGATACTTGAATTTTTAATGCCTTCCTTGTTTTTACTGCAATATACACAAATACTTTTTCATGAAAAATTTGACATTTTAAACAACAATTGAAATAAGTGCAAATTAAAAAGGTATATAATCAAATTAATAATTTCAGGTTGTCTCGAAGGTTGATCTTTATATTTGGATCCTCTTTATTATGACTAACTCCATAATATGTTGGTATTTTATAACTGCTCACAACTTGCTCAATCAATTTGGGTTCCATAATGCTTTATTTTTATATTTTCTTATTGCTTTTTTTCATATCTTTTGGATACTTTCTTTATCAAAGGGTTTGAGTGATAGGTTTTCATTTTTTTTATCTAAATTTTGGACAACTACTAAGTTTCATATCATAATAACAACTCTTCAAATAAAATTTACACTCGTATAATCATCGATATTTTCCCTTTGATATGATATGTAAGTCATTGCTTATTTATATGGGATGTTGTTAAACCCCAAAGTCTACATTATTAAGTTCTTACTAATAAATCAATAATGAATCTGTTTTGTAAAATATATGACTTTAAACTTTAAATTCTTATTAGTTTTGGTGATACAATGTTTTGTATCTCATTTGTATAACCTTTATCTTCTTCCTCATCCTTAAATCATCATTGAACTTAATCATCATATCGCTTTTTTCATAAATTCAAGTCATTAAGGCAACTCGAATATCCTCTAGCTCATTTATCAAGCTTTTTGTAGTGCTTTACAAATAAATCCATTAAACCTCTCTAATATGTTAATATGACCAATTTCACCCTTTTTTTATGTTCCCAAATGCCTTCATAATAATCATAGTTTCCTTTACTTTAAAGTCATCATATGCCTTTTTTGATAAATTCTTCAATTGCTCCATTGTGTCATCAATTTTACTTTTATTATGCAGCTTACTAGTTTCCAAAATAAACTCTTACATGTTTGACTTTTAATTTGCATAAACATGACACACATTTTCTATGCTCAACTTTTGGGAAGGATTCTCTTATACATCCACTAAACCTTAATTTTAAAAAATGCAAAACAATGTAATGTAAGTATAGTAATTGAATGTACATATATAAATAAGCATAAGCAGTACAAATAATTAAAAGTCACCTTTTGTTTATTGCTTACAAAAGCCCATGCATACCTACTTATGTTTATATCTTCACCAAAAATATTTAAAAACTAATGCCCAAATTAGGAATTCTCTCTTTCAACCATAGCCTAGCTAAAGAAAACATCTTATTGTTTACATCTTGATTAACTGTAGTTAGTAAAGCACCTCTAAAGAATATATTTTTAAAAAATCCATCTAACTCAATTATTTTTCTACAACCAATATTGAAACCACTAATAACATTGAATTTAAGGATCTATTGATGACCATTACAATTGTCAATAGCTTCTTTTAAGAACAAATCACTAATTTTCACTCACAAATCTAACTATAAATAGACATTATTAAAGGTAAAACATTCAAATTCTAAAGAAAATAGCACAAAAACTGATATCTTTCCTCAATAGTATTAGATTGTGAAGAGACAAAGTAGTAGATGACCTAACCTCAAAAGCAAATTGATGGTGGTGCTTGCCTTTAGTTACATAAAAGAAGAGGCGGTAGTGTAAGCATTGGGTTATAGAAAAAAGGAGACGTGATGCTCGCTTAGGCTATATTTAGTTGGGAGTTTATTAATAGAATGAAATGTAATGTAATGTAATATTATTCCATCGTTTGGGAGGAGGATTTATAATATAATAGAATATAGTGGAATAGAAGAGGAGGGTTTCATATTATATCACATTCTATCTTAAACAGTAAAAATAAAAAACCTCTGATTTAGGAGTTTAGGATATAATGTAAAATGATAAACAACTTTTCACTATCTTATATTATAAACTCTTCTTCCAAACAACATTTCACTATATTACAGTATGAACCTTTTCATTCCTTTCAAACAACAATTTTCTACTATTACATCCATCTCCATTTCATTGCATTAAAAGCCTTACATTCAACCAAACATAGCCTTAGGGTTACAAACAAAACACTGCATAGGGATTTCGTAAAAACAAAATAAATAAGTTCCTTTTATATTTTAGATTAATTGGTTCACATCCTAATTTCTTGTCATGTGGATGCTATTATGTCAAATCTTTCGCTAACATAGAACGTCACGTCAATACCATTAACTATAGGGATAATAGCGGACTAATTTTATTATAAATAAAAATTTGAGTATTTTATTGCTATTTTTAATAGTTTTGACTAATATCATAAAATTAGGCAAAGTTCAAAATTTTTATTGTAATTTACCCTTCATTTTATTATATAAGAGTTGTTGTCCTTTCTTGGTAAGTATTTTTTATAATAAATAAATGCATTATTAAATGGTGAAAGATAAATAGAAATCTTTATTTAGTTTTCAAGAAATTGAATATGAGGAGCAAATTCACTAACTACAAGATAATCTTTCGAATTATCATAAGCAGCCGCTTCATGTAATTGAAAATTTTAAGACTGGAACTTGGTTAAGAATATGAAGACTTAAGTCTAGTTGACATGAAGCATGGTTGTTAAATGAATCAAGTCAAAAGGTGCTCACGCTTGTATGGAAACTTGAAGATGGAACCCATATATATACTCAGGGAGTTAATGAAATTCCATTTGGCAAATTTCTTACTTTGCGTTGTTGACCATGTACAAATCTCTCGACCTATCTACTGCACAAGGTATGCAAGCAAGCTTCCTTTTTTTTTTTTTTTTTGGGTTCCCTTCAAATTTTCGTATTGCAGTTGTGTTTCAGCCAATTTACAGAGAGAATAGCCACATGTTTATTTCCTTACCCCGACAGTCTCCCGTCCTCTATTATCTGGAAACGCCATATATGCACGAGCCATTGCCAAATAATTGCATTCCTAGAAAAATCCTCAAAATTTAGTGAAGGCAATGAACGGAAATCCTTAGTAAGGCAAGCTCTTGGAGCTTGTGCTTACAACCAAGGTCTTGAGTTTAGAACACTCTTCACCAGCATTTGCTCTTCTTGTGATCATCTCCAAGTTCTTATACAAACTTTGCTTCACCAGACTCCTCATCATCTTTTTTCCTTCTTGAGCCTCCCTATGATTTACAGGTGACCCCATTGCAATCCTTCTCGTTTGAGGCCCAGAATGTGGTCCCATCTTTATTTGCCTTTCATCTTGGAACCATTGGAGTAGTTTCAGAGCTCTTTTCTGAGCTAGGGGACTCCCCAGTAATGCTACTTCCAGAAGCAGAGGAACGATGCCGGATTTTGACATTTTCTCTCTTTGAGCTGAGCTTTGATGAGCTAAAATCATTAAAATGTAAGCTGACAACTCCTGGCACTTGGGCTTATCCTCCCATGCTAGTATCTCCACCAAGCTCTCTGGCACAACTGAACTGTTTTCCATTGCTTTCTTCCCATTTATAGTCACCACTAAATGACCTAGAGTTGCAAGCGCTTTCTCTGACAGTTGTTTTACTGATATAAGCCTCAAGAGAGTTTCAACTACACCATTGGAGACTAAGATCCATGTATTATCTAACACTGCTGAAAGTTTGTATAAAGTGGCTAGACAAAACTCTTTGGTTTCCAAAGTCGAACTAGAGTCAAGAATTTCTACTACAAATGGCAGAACTTCTGATGAGCTAAGAGGGAATTCAGTATTCGCCAATGAGGATAATGATAAGATCAACTCTGAAAATTCTTGCCTTGTTGACTCCTCTGAATTGCCAATGTTCTTTGGTAATTTTGACAGCACTCCTGCTTCCACCATGACAGCCTTGTTCCTGAAGGAAGAATTTCATGTCAATATCCCACATTATTGAAATTAATATTATGAACATGATGGAAACCAAGCTAGCTAACTAACTATAGATAAACATGTCAGAGAAAGTCAACAAGATTCTGAGAGTTAGATCCGTGTTCAAAGGTGGGGTTCGTGAAATCGATTTGTTTATCTTTAAAAGATCATAGGGAATCTGATCACGCACACTAAACACCATGATTTTACTTCCTATTTTTCTAAAAGACAACGATGTAGGTTTTACGGACATCCTGCTACGCTTCATAACTTAGGGGACAGTAAGCAATTAGTTCTCCATCTTTTCTTCTGCCAATCAATTTTTTTTTTTTACCTTTTTCGTACTGATAAAATGGTTACTCATAGATCTTGTTTGCTAACGAGTAACACAGAGGTGAGAAAGGCAATGAATCATTTATTTCTAACTCTTAGTTTTTTAGTTATCGGCGGTAATGGATAAGATAGGAAATGACAAAAAGGGAATGCAATCTTTAAATTTTATTTATAGGGTGGAGGAGAGTGTAAGCTGAAATTAATATTGAAAATAAAAGGTAAGAGATATTATTAAAATATTATCAAGATATTTTGAAGATTTTGATTCTTAGATTATCGTTAATTATTTTATGTTTTATTAATACTTTTATTCTTATCATAAAATCATTTATAATTATTTAAAAATTAATAATTTTATAAAGCATTAAAATTTTTATTAATTATTTATAAAATATAGAATATTTTAATTATTTATTTATAAAATAAATCAAATAATAACTAAATATACGAAAAAATTTTCATTACTATTTTAATATTTAATATTAAATAACAGTATAACTTTGTAGTAATTTCGTTTCTGTTTTAATTCTGAATTTCTCTTGTGATTTCTTTTCTTTTTTTTTCTTCCAGATTCTTTTGATTACCAAACAACGAGACCATCGTGGCAACCATCATGAAGTGCCACTAAAAGCATCTACGGTAGACCACGATAAATTATAAGGCCCACCTACATAATAAATACCTGACAGTTTTAGATAGAGTTAGTAGTTAAGAATTCTTTGATGGCCTGAAAGCGGAAGGTTATCGGAGACTTGAGTTATACATATACACTATACCAACATCTATAGAAGCAAAATGAACCTAAATAACTAGCCCGCATCTACACTGGTTAAGGGTAATCGTACCAGTAACTCCTGAAATCCCACAGAACCAAGACCTATATGCCTTTCTATAGCAACAAGTTATTCTGATCATGCCATGTGTTTCGTTGTAGGTTTCATGAAAAAGTAAAACAGCTTAACACCTCTATAAAAGAAAGAAAAAGCCAGTTCCAAACTGGGAAGGACCAACTACCTTGTGACCAGTCTTTTTTAAATTCATATTAAAACTCCTAGTCAAGCAGATAAAGAAAAAACAATTGAAAACTATAATCTGAAAAAGGATCCCTTTATTGTTTGCAAGTGTCTACAGACCTTTCACCAACAATCTGGTTATTGATAGAATTGAAATGAGTCCTCAATATAGGAGATAGGATCTTCTGTCTAATTTTGTGGTGTCTTATTCTGTCCCACGAATCTTAACCATTCATTTATGCGAGTCTCGTATTTATTTATGCAGGATTCATGCAGAATTCACATAAATAAATGGTTGAGATTCAGGAACAAAATAAGATACCATAAAATTGGACTGAAGATTTTTTCTCTCCCTGTAGTTTTCATTCACACTCGTTAACCACATAGATAGAACAATCCCAAAAGTCTATATATGCTGCCAAAAGGCCAAACTCTTAACATTTTCCAACTCCGTCGACAATCATCCAAACCCACCAGCACCTTTGAAACCAAAATATTCCCGGGTCACAAGGCATAGAATTTTGTGCTTATTAGCAAGTAGTGCACGTGCAAGCGTCTAATAGAAATGGAATGGAACTTGTTTTCACGGAACCAAAAGAAGGAAACTAATAATTGGTAAAGAAATTAATAAGAACAAAACTTACGTGTATGATCCATTTGCAAGCTCTTTCAAAGCTTTGATGGCCACTCGGCAGCGGCTAGGCACCTGATCAGAAGCCAACATGGCAACCAAGACAGGAATGACACCCAGCTCTGCCATCAACTTTCTTGTTCTCACGTCTTCTTTGGCTAGCTTCCCAATCTCCATAGCTCCCACCTCCTTCTCTTCCCAACTTCCGAAGTGAAGTCTTTTCACTGATCTTTGCAACAGCGCAGAGACATCTTCATTTTTTCTGTCATCAATAATCGCTGCTTCCACCTCCTTATTACTTGTCATAACTTTGGCTCTTGTTTTTTTATTCCTTTCCGTTGCTTTTGATTGCAGTATCCGCCTGATACGAGAAAAGAACTGGAGTTTCATATAAGAAAACAGCCAAATAGAAGAAGAAGGTCCAGGCCTGGACATGTTTGGTCTTTGTGTTTCAGACATATATGTAAGAAAATCAGACTGGTTTTAGTTTTATGTAAAAGCTTCAAACTTTAAGAAGGCAAAAGAAAGAGATGATATGTATATATGTGTAGGGAAGAGATAAGAAGGAAGGAGACTTTGTGAGCCAAAGCGTCAAAGTGGCACAGAGCACATGCATAGGCAACAGTGTTGTCTCTTTATATACAAACCTATGTCAGATATTTAGAATCATGTAGATGTATTTTGGGCATAGACTGCACCGTGAGATTACTATATTTGTAAATATATACAATATGTAATATATATGGATATAATATATAGTTTACAATGTAAAATTGTAGGCAGACCAGGACTCCGTTAAATAATTCTCCTCTATACTACATGAATATTGTTAAATACCACAGATTATTTTCTTTAAAAATAACTTCTAAGGTCTGAAAAGTGTTGACGTTTTTCGTGTCCCTTAAGTTTTTTTTTTATTACATTAGGTATCTCCGTTTAGTCGGATTAATCCTAAGCCTCTAAGACCCCACCCCAAGAACCCTAGAGGATGTAAATCTGGAGTCCCAAGATTCCTCAGGTTCTTATGTAGCCTGTACACTTCTGCGCACAAGGAGTCGTCACATACTTGATTGGTCAACTGCTGATTGATCGCTGGCTCCCCT
>JAOTJB010000002.1:22372562-22382954 GCA_027123815.1 Erythroxylum minutifolium | reverse complement strand
TGTGCTTATGTGTTTATGATTGTGACAAGTTTGATGAATGCATGATTCATGATGTTTATGAATTTCTTGATAAGTTGCGAATTTGGGAAATATTTGTTACATGAATTTTTATAATGTGAAATTTTACAATCGAAATAAATATTTCAATGGCTTTTGCTTGTTTCTCAGTTATAAACTTGTTACCCACGAGCTTTTAAGCTCACCCCCTCTTCATCCCATCCCCAGGTGATAAAGAGTGAAAAAGAGTCAAGGCACTATTCCAGATTTGCATGCTTTGTTTTGTTTTGGAATAATTTATGTAAAAGAAGGCTGTAATTATATGTTGAGCAATTATAGTTCAAGCATTTTATGTATTTTAGGATTTTGTGAAATATTATATTATGGCTTGGAATGCCCATTGAAGTTTGTAAAACTCTTAATTTATGATATTAATGAAATATGGATGATGTGAGTTGATGAACTTTGAACATGAATTGTTGATATATATATATATATACACACACACATATAAGTGAGATATTATCGAAAAAGGAAAGATAAGGTTGTAGTGAATGATGAAAATTAGTTGTAAGAGATGAGTGAAATGAGTAGAGATTAAGGAGTTTAATAAAGTAAAGTTGGTAGTTGAATGGTTATGCTCATGACTATCCAAGTTGTACATTGCAAATTTCAAGCACTCATAGGGGTAGAAATTTATGTTTTGACTTCAGGGTAAAAACTGTACTGATCTAGGTTGATTTGGATAAATTTGTCTTCTTGGAAGTTGTAGTTTATCCTTTCAGCTTTCCAACGATATAGAGTTTGTAATTTTTGGAAATCAGAGTTGAGAGATATGCTTATTACAAGTTAGTAATGTTGCATAAGAGGTATGCAAGACATTTTACAGCTTTTCTATTTCGATCTAATAGAATGAGAGAATGTGGTATCTTGAAATGGGAAGAAGAAGTGTCATAAGTACTATGGTTTCTTGAACTAGGAAGAACTAGTGTGATAAGTTGGAAATGAAATGAAGATGATAAATGGGTTGAACAGGTGTAGAATTTCATGATGAATGTGTATAGTTGAATGGTTGTGTTTTTAGGATGATGACCAAACATAGATCATGAATTGATTGTAAATGGTTTTGAATTGGAATGGAAGTGAAAATGAGGAGGAAAATGAGTATTTGAATTGAACAACGTGTATTCCATGAGAAGATCTTGTATGAAGAATTTAATTAAGTATCTTAGCAATCAAAGATTTGAGAGTTTATGAGATCTGTCAATTGGAGCATTGGACAAGTCGACTATCATGTTGCAAGTCAACTATTAATAATTAGATCTGTCAGTTGGATCATTGGACAAGCCGACTATCTTACTGCAAGTCGACTATTAACAATCAGACCTGTCAATTGGATAAATGGACTAGTCGACTATTATCATATTAGTCGACTATTCGAAGAGCAGAGCTGAAAGTTTCATAAAAAATGTTAATGCTAGTCGACTATCATCATATTAGTCGACTATTCGAAGAGCAAAACTGGAAGTTTCATGAAAAATGTTGGTGTTAGTCGACTAATTCTTGTAGACAGGTTAACTAAAATGTACTAGTCGACTATACACCGACTAGTCGACTATCAATTATAGTTGAACCAAATTTGACTTTGTAAATTGTCTTAAACATCTTGAAGTCATTAAGTAAAGATCATTACTTCAGAGGAATGATGATTTTGGTGATTGACTAGTGTGGTACACCACTCTTGTGGAAGTTACACTTTTTGTCCCTAATCATGTACATGTGGGCTTATTATTGCTTCTCTATGGTACATTAAAGCTTGAATAGAACTTGAAAGGTACTTAGTTGGTTATGGAAATAAGAGATAATTCGAATGATGTGTTAGGGTGTCGAGTAAGGATATGAACATAAGAATGAATTGTTATTTATCAAATGCTCAATTATGGATGTTTGGGATGATATAAGAACCCTTCAAAAAGTTATGCTCACGTGTCATGACTCTGAACGTTGGGCTCCGAAAATGGGGTCTAACAGTGGTGGTATCAGAGCACGAGTTAGACTCCGGAATCGGGGTCTAACAAAGGTTGGCATGGGATTAGTGAAGTTGATCGATGCTATTGGTGACCTAGATATAGGGAGTGAGCACTCCAAAACTTAAGCTGAGGATACTTATGTTGGTGTTAAGCATAGGGAGTCATAAGTCCACTAACCCCTTCTGGTGTAGCTAGTCCTACACATGGACCCCAAGCATTTGTAAAAACTCTCAAAACAGCTTTGAATGCCTGGTATTCTTAATACAAGTTGGGTCCTATTATTGAGCACACTAAGAAATGTGATGCTTGTGACTTCCATAAATCAGTTGACCCAGGAGAGGCAAATTAATGATTCAAGGCAACCGAGAAGGCTTTTACCATATTAGAGCTGAAATATGCACAAAAGGCGTCTAATGTGTATGAAATACTATATGGAGTAGTAGATGCATGGTTATCTAGGATGAGGGCTTTATATGAAGGAGCAGTGTTATCAAAGGTGATAACACAACTAAATCGTGTTAATTCCAAGGGTGCAAGAGAGTACTTAACTTTACCAAGAAGCTCAAAAGGTATATAAACATGCGATGTTTATTATACAATATTTTGCCTAACTTAGGTCTTAGAGTAATGAGACTGTAACATAGATGTGCTTAAATTAGACATGCAGAAAGATGGCTCAAGGTGGCTAAATAGAAGGCTCATTAAGGCATTTGTCTTCAATAAGTGATGATGTGATGACACATGGCAAGAACATATCAGTGGCAACCTAAAAAAGTGGAAGCATTACCTTAAAAAGTAGGAGCATTTCTTCAAGTAGTAAGAAAGTGGGTTGAATGATTTAGAAATGGATAGGCATCTTCCAAACACTTATCCTATATGCAAAAGTGGAGTTAGTAGCCTAAAGTGGATAACTCTAAAAAGTGGATAGCTTTATCTTAAGTTTTTATAAGCCTATATAAAAGCATCCTTTTTAGTTTATTTTTTAGAAACATTTTACATTCATCATCTATAAGAGAGTTAAGAATTTTGGGAGACAATCAGTGAGAGCTTTGATTTGAGAGTTCTTTTGAATGGTTCTCTTGTAGAGTTCTTCAAGTTGCAAGAAACTCAAGTTCCTTTATATTATATCTTTGAGATTTGATCAATAAAAGTTTGGCTTTGCCATAACTCTCTTATTTTCCCCTTTTGATTATTTGGGCAAAACAATTGCGATGTGATAGTAAAGTGAAGCACTTAAATAGGAACAATGTTAGGCATCCAAAAACAAACATAATTGTTGGTGGACGATCACGAAAAGTAGATTGAGTTGAGCTTTGTGACTTAAGCTTAACTATCACTTGATGACCTTGACAAATTCATTCCAATTTTATTGCACCCAAAAACTCCTTATATGATAGCCATGGTGGTAAACTTGTGGAGTATAAAGAATAGATCGTGATGAAGGAAAGTTCCAAGATGAGCCAACATATTGTGGTACAATTCTTAAGGCGTAATAAAGCTTTGAAGTGTATTATGTGTGGAAAGGTTCATGTTGAAGAGTGCGATAAGTGTGAGGAGACAGGACAATTAAGAAAATATTGCCTTAAGACTCATAAGGTAAGATGGAGTACCTACAAAGTGGTATGTTATGAGTGTACAGAGGCTAGGCATATTAAAACAATGTGTCCTAAGAGGGCTCGAGTGGGAGGAGACCAAGGGACACTGAATATAGCGAGTTATGGTGCTAAGAGAGGGACCAATAGAGGTGTTATTATTGTGAGAATTAAAGATGTTGCTCTATATAATTTGTCCATTATAGGAGCTTTGGTTGACAAAACACCTATTCAGCCCATGGCATTTTTCATGACTCACTAAGAAGCTATAACTTCATCAGACGTGATCACTAGCATGGTTCACAATTTTGGGTAACTTGCTGATGCATTGATTGATTCAAGTGCAACCCATCCATTTATTGCTTGTGATTTTGTTTCAAATATTGATTATAGTGTGGAGAATTTGCTTGATGTGCTAGTTGTTGATTTTCCTATAGGGGAAAGGGTTGAGTGTAACAAAGTGTTAAAGATTGTGTGGTGATTGAGGAGTGTGAGTTGAGGGTAAACCTAATACCTTTACCCATGCAAACCTTCAGTGGACTTACATATACTGAAGATGATTGGCTATATTGAAAATTTAGGCCAATTAATTTTTGTCGTGGACTATAAGTTAAGGTTTTATTTGGTGCTTCAATCGTTTGCTCTGAGCTTTCATAATTCATTATGAACTTCCACATAAATGAAAATGATGTGTCATTGACTGAACTACTAAAATATATTCAAGATTGTAAAGGGACACTTAAGAAGGAACTTATTTATGTTCTTATTGTGGATTCTTTTAAGAGTAAGAAAAAAGGGATATAAGAATAATAAGATTAAGAAATAAAAGGCTTATGCTAAAATAGCAAAGCTAAAAGGTGGTGTCAAAAAGAATAACAATGATAAGAAGAAATACATATTTTCGTTTTCAATTTGATAGATATTGGAATAAGAAATACAAAGCTTATCTTACTAACTTGGTGGTTAGAATTTTAAGCTAGCTCCATCTGAAGATATGTTTATGATTAAGATCTATATTTTTAATTCTATTCCATATTATTGGGTATTAGATGATGGATGTAGTTCTTATATTTGTAACAATATGAAGATGTTAATAACGAGTAGATGGTTAAGCAGAGGCAAAGTGGATTTGCAAGTTCACTATGGAATAATAGTTATTGTATTAGATATAAAAAATTATAGTTTAGGTTTGCCATATTACTGGAACTATATAATTGTTAATTATGTTCCATTCATTATAAGAAAATTATATCCATTTCTTATTTAGAATTCAATGAATTTCTATTTATCATTAAAAATAATTTTTTAATAAAAGGGATGGTTATTATGGATCTAGATTACTTACAAATAGTTTGTTTATTTTTGGTCTTAAAAGGTGAATCTTTTACATAAATAGTAAGAAAGAAAATTAAGTGAATAAAATAAACCTTATTTGTGATATTATAAGTTAGGTCATATCAATAGAACTATAATCACGAAGTTACATAAAAAAGATATTTTTGATCTTTTATGTTATGAATCTTATTAAACTTTTGAATCCTGTTTATTGGGTAAGATGGTCAAACTACCCTTTATTGGAAAGGAAGTGTGTGCTAGTGAGTTACTAGAGCTTATACTTTCAAAAGTGTATGGACTATATCGACACAGATTAGAGGTAGGTACTTGTATTTCATTATATTCACAAATGATCATTGTATGGTTATGCTTATTTAATGAATCTAAAATTCTAAATCATTTAAAAAGTTCAAAGAATTCATACTTAAGGTTAAGAAACAACCTAATAAGAGTATTAAGAAACTTAAATCTAATCGAGTTGGCGAATACTTAGTCTATGAGTTTCTTAATTACTTAAAAGAGATTGAGATTCTCTCATAATGGACTCCACATAGGACTTTATAGCATAATAAGGTGCTTGAGAGGAGAAATCATACTTTATTATATATGATACATTTCATGATAAGTCATATATTTCTTCCTATCTACTTATGGGGATATGTCCTTAAAACAACTACTTACCTTCTTAGTAGAGTCCTATCTAAATTAGTAGACAATACTTCATATGAGGTGTGGAATGGTAGTAGAACAAACTTATTATAGTTAAATATTTGGGGATATGATTCTTATATGAAGCATGGTACATTCGAAATTTCAAGTTAAATCAAATAAATGCAAATTTATGAAGTATCTGAAAGCGAGTGTCAGATATCAATTTTACCATCCTCTTGAGCAAGAGGTTTTTATCTCAAATGTTACATTCTTAAAAGAATATTCTTATAAAGGGTAATGAGAGCTTCTCAAATAAAACAGTGAGAATGAAATAGAACTTAGGATTGATTCAAGATCATGGGATCCTTTTCTATCAGATAAGTTCCCAAAATGGAAAATACAAATAAAAAAAAAGTTCAAAAATCATAAATTCACATATAGCTAAAATAGGAATCTTAAGTTGACATACAACCAAAGGTTTAAGATACACATTTCTAGAACACATTAGTCGAATACGTCATTCTTCCAATAGGTTAGATCTATATGTTAAAAAAAAGGAAAGGTAATATATCAGTAATGAATGATTGGCCTACTATTTCTTGGAAGCAATATCTGACATTGATCCTTTAAAATGGTATAAATAATAAGATCTGAAATATAATCTATATACACTAACCAAGTACAAACTTTGGTGTATGCTTCCGTTGTTATTATACCTATTAGATGAAAGTGAATTTTTAAGAGAATTAAATTATATGGATGATAATATTCACATATATATAAAGCAAAACTAATGGTTAAAGGTTATAGAGCAAAAATAAAGAGTTGATTTTGGTGAAAACTTTTCCCTAATAGCTATACTTAAGTTCATAAGGATCTGAGTAGCTATGGTTGCATATCATGATTATTAAATATGGAAAATAGATGTCAAAATAACATTTCTAAATAGAAATTTCATCAAGGACGTGCATCTAACAAAACCTGAAAGTTTTGAATATAAGAAGTTTCCTAATCAAGTATACAAGTTGCAAGGTTTTATTTATGGACTTAAGTGTCAAAAAGTTAGATCATTCATTTTGATAAGACAAACAAGTAGTTTAATTTTATAGAAAAAATGGATAAACCATAGTCTACAAGAAGATTAGTAGAAAAGTAGTTGTCTTCTTAGTAATATATGTGGATGACATAAACAATAGACCAATGCCCTAATATGTAAAATTTTAGTTATCCAAGAACTTCTACGCGAAGCATATGGGAAAAATAATCTATATTCTAGGAATAAAAATATATAGATTAAAGAGGTTGCTTGGCTTATTCCATTCACATACATATACAAAGTAATAAAGATGTTTAATATGAAGAATTCTAAGAATGGATTATGAAATATGTTACATTGGATTTATTTCTCACAAATTATATGTCTAAAGACAAAGGAAGAGAGAGGTAAAAAAGGAATTGTATTCCATATGCATCGAATATTGGATCAATTATACATGTGATGCTATTCACTAAACTAGATATTTCTTATGCTTTGAACATATGTCTACAGAGGAGTTGAACTAAGAGTTTATGAGTATTCAAATGCAAATTTTTGTATATTATAATCATAGTACCTCTTCATTATGAATGGTGATGTAATAAGTTAAAAAAAGTTCCAAAACACCAACCATTATTGATTTTATGACTAAGGCAGAGAACATTTTAGTTTCAAAGGACACAAATGAAATTATTTGGATCAAGAAGTTCATCATTGAACTTCGAGTAGTTCCCACTGTTATTAAGACAATATTATTATATTGTGACAACAAAGATGTTATTACATAAGTAAAAGAACTAGGTTTTATCAATAATCCAAATATGTACTTAGAAAGTTTCATTTGATTAGGGAGATAGTGGAGCAAAAAACATTATATTATAGTGAATTTCTACTAAAAAGAATCTTATAAATCCTCTCATTAAGTCAATATCTCAAAAAAAAACGATCAACATATAAATGGATATAGTATTAGATATATAGGTAGTTATATTTAATGCAAGAGCAAGAGTATTAGTTTATACCCTTACAACCACTCTTTATCTTTATGTATTTTGTTAATTATATTTAATGCTTAATATTAAATATAAAATCCCTAAAATAAATACTGCATAATTAAAATTATGATGAGATCATAATTATGGGATTCAATTTGTATTTATATATTATTCCTAAATTGTTTCTAATTGCAATTTTATCAAGATGAAATATTGATAGAATAATAAAACTGTTACATGTTTTGTTTCTTTCTTATAAAAATGTAATTGATCTTATAAATTAAAATATGAAAATACTTAAGCAAGCATGTGAGAGCTTATTGGAGAATGAGTTCATTGAACTAACCAGCCTACGAGAATTCTAAATAAATAATTACTCATATATTTGTGGATTTTTTCATTATGATAGTTGTATAATTAATCTTTAGACTTGAAATTACCTAAATATCTTACGCATGAATAATTATATTTTAATGTTACTTATAACCTACTATATTTAGAATAATTCAATTGATGATTAAGAACAGTGGAACATGCTGCTTATATTATTTTAATTACTTACATGTTTATATATGAACTATTAAGTTCGCAAATTAAAAATTAAAAAATCGATTAATATTTTATTGATTGTATCCAATGGTTAAAAAATGAATTTGTTTAATCAGATTTAATTGTAAAAATTTTGAATCATTCAACTTATCGAGTCGGATTACCTTAACAAGCTTTATTATTAAAAACCGGTTGATTTATTAATTAATCGACTAGTTTTTATAAACTAATAAGCTTTTATTCTGTCTCCATAATTGATTAGTAGAACAAGAGGTAGTGTTACAATTTTATTTACGATGGATTTACCTAATTTGCAATGCATTCTTATTTCTTTCTTTATCTGCGTTACTCTTTTGAAAAAGAATAAAAGAAGAAACAATTGCCTAAAGATCACTTATTATGAAAGCATAAATCCTTCAGGCAGTACAGCTTCCTTATCATTTGGTGAAGAACAATATCCACTCTTCTTTTCGGTTATGCCATAGTGTCAGATACATGGATTCTTTGTTTTTCTTTTCCGTATATAATATAATCTTTGTCAATGAGGCCATAGGCCGGGTTATGGCCCTACAAGTCACGAGTATGTCAACTGGCACTATTGCTTAACGAATTGAAAAGGTCTAAAACACGAGTAAAATAAAAGACTTTAGAACCAAACTCAAACTAAAAGAAACGAATCTATGTAAGCGGTAAAAAAAAAATTTTAAGTGCCACTAAAAAAAACATATATATATATATATATATATAGACATATTTACGTCAAAGATTTCAAACTAAATTAGTTTTGAAAGTTAACATTTAAGTGGGTTTGGGTGTTTTCTATCCATACATTAAAAAAAATGTGAGATTTAATTAAAAATTACAAGAAACGAAAACTTATATTTATAATTAACCACACAAAAAATGACTTAAAGCCAAGTATAAAAATAAGGCTTGGATCAAAATTGTCCCCATTTGGAACTGCTACTATTACTGCTGCTTATGAAAGATTCGATCCACCCAAAATTATCAATAATATTTTAACCAAATGGCATGGACTTAACCGTAACTTCGTAAACACTCAAGTGGAAGTGGAACAAATCCAATTGAAAAGAGAAACTTAAACCGTTTGAAGCCCAGGCCAAGCCCAGAAACATCAAAAAAGTGAGCAGTTCATGTCGTAACACCCTCGGTGGAAGCTGATCTCACGACCTCTTAATATTTGATCCTCTGCGAGTTGGCATTTTGTGAGTGGCCTCAGCCTCAGGGATAAAGGACAAATTTATAATCGAAATGAGTAAAATTATACAACCTCGAAGAAAAAATTTACAAGGCTTATCCAAACAAGTTGCAAGAATTGCTAAACGCCTTTCTTTTGATTCTGTGAAGCAGAAAGAGAGATTCGGGGAAGTTTACAATCTTTATAAGAAAATTGATGGTCATGATTTGTGGATAACGGTTAACAATTGGGATTTTAAGCTTTGTAATTTTTTCATTTCATGGGAGATTACCAGCTATTCCCGTTGTATTTCTTCATTCCTCACAAAAATGACGACCCCACGTGAACGACGAAATGCCCGGTGAGAATCTGAAAAGACGAAATTGTTCCTTGCGGTTTTCCGTGCTTGGTTACGTTAACGTTCGAAAGAAGAGAGAGAAAGGAAGAGAGATGCGCAAATCTTGAGAGAATATCGGTTATCTTACTATTTGTTACTCCAACGTCTTAAATACACGTAAAAGAAAGACTAGTATAATCCTGCGTTTAATTAGTGTCCTTAAAGATGAGGACAGTAGATAAGGACGTAAAAGTTCTGTCCTTCGTTCTATTTCCTTGCGGTCCTCACTTATTTTTGTTCCGTCTTCAGAGAATAAGGTCAGAAATTTTTGTTCCCTCTAAAACTGAGGTACAGAAATTTTTGTCTGACGGACAAGATCAAGAAAAGACGAAAATAGCCTCATGTAATGTCTGAAACCTAAAACAAACAATATTTAAATTTATTAATAATTATATTTTAATTAATTAATCAATATTTTTATTAATTAATTATAATATTTTAATTAATTAATATTTTAATTAATAAATAGTTATATTTTAATTGATACTAATATTTTAATTAAATATAATGTAATTAATTATGTAATAATAATAATTTAATTCATTATATTGTAATTAATTAATTAATTACAATATTTTACCACTCATTGGTGTCATTCATGACAGTCATATT
>JAOTJB010000002.1:22282068-22292821 GCA_027123815.1 Erythroxylum minutifolium | reverse complement strand
AATGGGCCCAAGTGGCTAATAAAAGTGTTTGTGATTTTCAGTGTGTTGTAATATGTTCTGCTTTCTGTTTAAATAGACAAAGTGTTTCAAAAAGAAAAAGTGATCACACATAAGTGATAAGTGCAATGGTTTTTAAAAAAAAAGTATACCGACTTATGTTTAGTGAATGATCAGTGTTAAGTGATGTGACACGCCACCCTTGCGGGGCACGGATTCGGGTATCACTGTCGATATCGGGTGTGGGTTCAGCGGGAGTGGGGTGTTACATGACTACTACTGGCTCGTCCTTCTCTGTCACGATCGTGGCTTGCTATCCCACGATCGTGGGCTAGGTCTTTGGCCCAAAAGTCCTCAAATCTTCTATGTTCTTCGCCGTTTACCCTGAAACACTAACAAACACATTACGGTACCTCAAAAATATAACAATTAAGCTCAAAGACTCAATCTTACCTATAAAACACTTAAATACCCAAAATAACATAATTAAACCCTAAATGCATAATCAACACTCAAATTCACACTAAATACATAACAAATTAAACCCTAAAACGTCAAACAATTTCACAATTATTAACATCTCCACACTTATACGTTTGCTTGTCCTCAAGCAAACAAAACAACAACACACATCAAACACAAAACACACAATGCAATAATCAGGCAATGGCTCTAATCTTTATGAAATAAATTTAATCTTGAACACAATCATACAAATTATGTCAAATCATTAACATGCAAAATATGTGTCTGGGGGCTTTGAACTACATATACAACTTAATCGAGACCTAAGTATTCAATTATTTACCCTTTTTAATTGTACACCCACATTAATAATTTTTGGTCCCTCAGACTTTGTATCTATTCGTAATTTCATTTTTATGAAAATTCAAGCTTATCACAAATCTGGTAGGTTTTTATTAAGAAAACATGCATCTTTTATTATTTATTTAAACCTAAACTTAGTCTTTTACTCAGAGGAAAACATTTGGGATGAATATCGATTCGGTTACTCAGTTAACCCATTTATTTAAACAACTTGGTTGAAATGTCATTATAGCCTTTTTATGCAAAGGCACATATTTATAATACGTGTCAACCTGGTTACTCAGCTACATCACGTTTTCAACTAGCTACTAGTTCTATTCATAACTTAAAGGTCAGTAGAATAGTGATTTGTTAAATAAAACTCTTTTTTTGATTGCCTACCTTATTGCTTTTAGCTATTCATTTTCATGAAAAATACTAGTTAAGTTACTTAAGTTAAAAGACCTCAAATTATGAATGAATGTGACGATCTATAGGGTGCTAAATTTACACTAAGTCCTAATTAGGCTATATATTTATCCAAAGCCCCCCTAAATTACTAATTTCGGTGGCTAATGATTATTCATAACCTAATAAACAATGTCTAAAATTAAAAGAATTTCACTCGATCTAAGCCATTGACACATTGACACACTTCACATAATGCAACCTAATAACTATCATACAGTATGCAAAAATCACATACAGAAGCAAAACACAAAATCCCTCCCCATACTTGAACAAGACATTATCCTCAATGTGAAAAGGAAGCCTACAAGCACATAAAACAAAAGAGTAAAGTCTAGAATTAAAGTAACAAAGAACAGATAAATTAACAATAAAAATAAACATAAACATAAAACAAAATATAACTGAAGGCTAATTTGAAAAAGAAAAATTGGGTTAGACAGAAATCCTAAGGGGATGGAGGTGGTGATGGTGTCGGAGGTGGTAATTGAATGCCCTATGACAAGTGTTTTGTTGGCGGTGATCGCATCCAGAACTTCCTTCCAGCCATGTTTTTCTTCTTCTTTGATCAATCATCCACTTTTTCTTGAAATCTTATTCCTTCTTGATTTTATTTGGAAACAAAAATAATCCTAACTATGGAATTCAAACATTCTAACATAAATAATCAAAAAAAGCAATTTTCCATAGGTTGCCTCCTATGCAGTGCTTATTTTAACGTCGGTAGCTTGACGCTCTTCTTTGGAAACTTAGCCAGGATCAATTATGAGCGGCTTGCTTCTACCTCTTTCATTTAATATCAATTTTTTAGCCTGTAAGTAGGCTACAAATTTCAAAATGAGTAAAAGGACAATATTAATAAAGTTGAGAAAACCAATTAATTTCATCAATGTCCTTCTCATTAACAAACTGTCAATAAAATAGGGAATAATGAAACTTCCTGAATATTCCATCGAATCCAACAGTTTGTCCTATACGAAGGTGAATTACTCTCCTTCTTCCTTAATCACCTTCGTTTCGTCTGCTTCTTCTGCTTCTCCAACAGAGACTTCTATGCTTTCTTTAAACTTGATGTTTATTGTCATCTGTTCTTCGTCCTCTTGTTCTTCAAAGATTCGAACACATTAATTATCCTGAATGAGCTACTAACCTTTGGATTCTTAAATACATCGTTCATGTTGAATGTCTCATCATCATCATCAATCCAAAGGGTAGGGTTCTTTACATGAACGTCCATCTGAGATTTTTCGATTTTCACTTGTGGTATATCCAAGATTGGTGAATAGAAGTGAGGTTTGGCATTCTTTTCTTCATACACTTTTGTCGTCTCTTGGTCGTCAATGAGTTGGGATTCAGCATGGTCTTCCTTATATTACTCTTTGATGTAATTCCATATTTCTCAAAGAGTCTTCCACACCTTATTGAATCTCCAGGTTATGAATAGAAGTGACATCATTTTTCATCACTTGATCAATTTGTTCTTCTAGTCTCTTCTGTCCTTCTTCGACATCTGTGAGCTTATCCAAGATCTTGTCCAATTTAGAATCCCATAAACTTTATTCGCCATGTTCAAATTCAAATAGATCTTGGTGTCCCATATGAGTACCTGCATTATTTGACCAATAGAAATCTGGGTGGTTCTGCTACCCCCAAGTGTACATGGTCTAATAAGGGTCGTTCTTTCTCTAACCATACTGCGACTCATTATAATTCTCAAAATTTCCTTGCACCTTATAATATCTATTTTCCATCATTGTTCTTTCCATTTCTCTTTGGCATCTATGCTCGATCTAAAGTCTCAATTCTCATTTTAAGATATCTTAGTGTGTCTCTATGTTATGCAACAAACTTTTATTAAAAAAAAACAAGTGAAAGTGAAAGCCTTAGACTAAAGAACTAAATTAATCACCTTTCCGGTAATGATGCCAAAAACTTGATCGCAAGGTTACATGTGCTAAGTTTACTATTTATAACCTTGGTAAATTTTGTAAGCGCACAAGCCGTTCGTGTAGTATCTAAGGTGTCGTTCCACGAGGAAGCCTAATTTAGTCCTAAAATCTAAGGTCATACTAAAATTGCAATAATTCTAAATAATAACTAATGTATAAAATAATTCAATCAAACAAATAATTCCAAGAATTGCATTGCAGAAATCTAAGCAAGATAACAAATCACCAAAAACTAATACCAAACCTACTTAGAAACTACCGAGAGAGAGAAAGGAGGATTTAATTTGAAATTAAGAAAAATCTAGTCAATTATGCAATTCTCGACTTAACGGGTCTGAACGGTCCTAGGGTGAATTACTCTCTCTCGAGCTATAATTCTTGACCCTAATTGATGATCACTAATTTAAATTATGGAATTGCGATCTTTCGATATGCGATTGGCCCAAAACTTAAATTGGTTCTAAGTTATCTATTAACCTCTCGGGAATCTATGCTCGATCTCTCATTATATGACTCTACCGATTCGATTCAATTCTTAACCTATCAATTCACCTAACTCTCGTTAGCCCAAATTGATTATTTTCCCTCTACTCACCCTCTGATTTTATTACCCAATTATTAAGAACAGAATTTAAATCACAATTAAATTGAAAGAAAACATATTCAAATAAATTTTATTAATTTCAAGAACTAAAAACCCAAAGGTGAGTTTAGACACAATCTTAACATTCAACACAATTTATTCTCAACACCTATTTTAATTCTATAAATGAATAAAACTAAAATAAATGGAAAATACGTCAGGAACAAAGATTTGGAGTTGGTGAAAGCAAGAAATCACCTATTTTAGGATGTACGTCGAGTCAAACTATTCTCCATGTCTCTCTTTCTTTGTCTCCTTCCTCAATCTCTCAACTTTTATCTAGGTTTTTCCTGGATTGGATCATTTGAGTGCTCTCTTTTTTAGACTCTCCAAGCTGCTACCTCTAACTTGTAATATTCTATTTATACTTTTAAGGCTCTAAGTCAAAGTCGGAGTCAAAACGGTCCAAAAAATCTTGCAAAACTTGAGTTTTTCTTTCAACCTGATGTAGGTCACGATCGCCTTAACCTTTCTGTCACAATCGTGGCTTGACTTGGAAGCTTTCTGTCAAGATCGTGCCCTATATGCACGATCATGGCCTGACTACTGCTGGCTTGTCCTTCTCTGTCACGATCATAGCTTATTGTCTCACGATTGTGGGATAGGTCTTTGTCCCAAAAGTTCTCGAATCTTTTCCGTTTACTCTGAAACACTAACAAACATATCACAGTACCTCAAAAATATAACAATTAAGCTCAAAGACTCAATCTAACCCGTAGAAGAAACTAACACAATTAAACCCTAAATGCACACTCAACACTTAAATTCACACTAAATACATAACAAATTAAGCCCTAAAATATCATGCAATTTCATAACTATTAACATCCTCACACTTAAACGTTTGCTTGTCCTCAAGCAAACAAAATAAAAAAACACATAAAAACATATGACACACAATGCAATAATGAGGCAATAGCTCTCACTTCATCAAATAAATTTAATCTACACCATAATCATTTAATTATGTCAAACCATTAACCAACAAAATATGTGTCTAGGTATTTGAACTAAATATATAACTTAATCAAGACCTAGGTGTCAACTTATTTACCCTTTTCAATTGTACCCATACATTAATAATTTTTTGGTCCCCCAAACTTTGTAATTGTTGCTAAATATCATTAAAATTCAAGTTTATTACAAGTTCGGTAGGTCTTTTATTATTATTTTAAACCGGACTTAGTCTTCATAGGCAAACATTTGTGATGAATGTCGATCCGATTATTTAACTAAGTCATTTTATTAAACAGCTTGGTCGAAACGTCATTATAGCCTTTTTACGCGAAGGCATACATTTATGATGCATGTTAATCCGATTACTCAGCTACATCACCTTTTCAATTGACTACTAGCTCTATTCATAACCTGAAGGTCAGTGGAATAGTGATTTATTAAAATAAATTTTATTTTTTTATTTTTAATTATTTTTATTGCTAACATTGTTACTTTTGGCTATTCGTTTTCATGAAAAAAAATACTAGTTAAGTTACTTAACCTAAAAGACCTCAAATTATGAATGAATGTGACAATCTAGAGGGTGCTAAATTTACACTAAGTCCTAATTACATTGTATATTCATCCAAGGGCCCCTAATTCACTAATTTAGTAGGTTAATGACCATTCATAACCTAATAGTCTATGTCCAAAATTAGATAAATTTCACTCAATCTAAGCCATTGACACATCCACACACTTCACACAATATAACCTAATACTATCATATGGTATGCAAAATTGAATTCAATATAAAACACACAATCCCCTCCCCACACTTGAACGACACATTGTCCTCAATGTGAGATGGAAACACACACAAACATTAAAAAAAAGGGTAAAGACAAAAATTAAAGTAACAAAGAAAAAATAAAATGAACAATAAAAATAAAATAAAAAATGAAAAAAAATATAAAGACAAAATAGAACTGAAGGCTAAATTGGAAAAGAAAATTAATTTGGGTTAGACAAAAAATTCTCAAGGGGATGGAGGTGGTAACGGTGTTGGAGGTGGCAATTGAACACCCTGAGACTCGAAATACCAATGGATCCATCGAATATCTCAGCTCTGGCATCTTTGTGTGCGCACCATCTTTACAAGTGTTCTGTTGGTTTCGGATATTGCTTCCAAAACGTTCTTCTAGCCTTACTCTTCCTCGTTTTATTCTTCCGATTCCTCACTCGATGACTCCTCCTGTCGAGGCTGAACTCGAGCTCGCTTGCCCTGCCCTGGTCTGCACATGTGTCTTCTCATGGATCTCCCGCGTACTCATATTTGTAGAGTGGATGATCTCTGCCTGAAATAAATAATAATGGTTATGGAATTCAGGGGGTGAACTGTTAACCCCCTTCGTTCCACACGAAATTGTTTTGCAATGGCAGACACTATGTATCCCATGCCCAAATGATTACTCCGCTTGCTTGGAGCTACAGTAATCGCATTCAGGATATGGGTGGACATGTAGACTAGAATATTGTGGTCCATGCATCACAGTATGAAAAGTTCCTTGGTGGAACACTTGTTGGTTTCTGACTTGTCAAAAACTAGTTGGCACAAAAATTTGTGCAGCAGCAAGTGTTCATGGGACCAGATAATGTTGTTGCGTGCATTCTTAGCATAGAATCGCTCAATTCTAGTCAACTCATGCCAATATTGGGAGACACAAAATTTTCCATATCGATCAATGATGGTAGATTCAGGGAATTCATACATCTCATACATAAGTTCAACATTCAGTTTATATGCTCAGCCCCCCCAATCTAAACCACAGTTCTCTCATGTTCTTAGGGTCAAAGGTCAAGAACATGAAAAATTCTAATGTGTCCACATCAAAGTATCTAGGAGCTACAATTTGCCTAGAGCGAAGGGATCAGAAATGAATAACTTCCTCCTTGGTATAGATGGGGAATGGTGCTCCAAAGTCTACTGCTTGGTTCCTTCTTCCTAGACCCATAACTTGTTGTCTTCCATATAGCTCCCTTCGGGCCGATTGCTTAATATGTGGCATGTTTGAGATAAGATGTGGAAGAATTTAGGAAGGTTAAGATTTTTAGTGAGAGGTGAGAGTGTTTGAAAGCCAGAATTCTAGAGAGATAAAATAAAAATCAAAGTGAAAGTGAAAGTGAAGCAAGAATTGAATATATAAGTGGTGAAAAGGGTAAAAATGGTAAAATTTTTCATTTAAAAATCGCGCCTTACCCTGTTTCTTCATAATTGTAGGCCATAACACAATCGTGGCATGCGGGGTACCATCCACAACATTCTCAATTGCAAGCAGGCCATGGTCGTGGCCAGCGGCTGTCCTCTAGCACCAAGTCCTTTGATTGCTCTTTTTCCAATTATTTCTCCTCCACTTTGTAATTCTTTTTCACTTCTCTTAATATTCTTGTGTAATCTTCCCCATGATTCCAAAATCTTATTTCTCTTTTTACTTTTATTCAATCAGAACAAAAATAAACCTAACTATGGAATTCCACTAATCTAGCAAAATTCAATATAAAACTAATTTTTCTATGGGTTGCCGCCCATGTAGCGCCTCTTTTAACGTCAGGAGTTCGACACTCATTTTATGCTTAAGGAGGTTAGAATGAATGGTTCGATGGTAAAGTCGCCATTAATCTCAGAGTCTGAACCTTCGCTACCATATTGCAACTACCACCGTCCTTGCGATTTTCTTTGCCTCGCCTTCTCCTTCACAAGTGCTTCTTTCAGAAAGCATTTTCAGGATCCTCTATGTCCTCCTATTTGCCTCTAGGTCCAGTTTCCTTGACATCCACTGGAGTTGAAGGAGCTCCGTATTCTCTAATGGTCACCTTGAATGTTATCTGCTCCTTCCCCAGTAGTAGAGTTAGTCAATATCAATAATTGAGCCGTAGTGGCCAAGAATTATCTTCCAAGAATTATGGGGGTGTCCTCATCTTCACTAATGTCTAGAATATAGAAGTCCGGAGGGAAGGTAAATTTACCGACATTGATAGGCACATCTTCTATGATTCCTATTGGTCTATGTGAAGTTCTATAGACCGTCTTAAGTAAAAACTTGGTGGGAACTAACTCTTGTAACTCCAATTTAAGACCAAAAGTGTAGGGCATTATATTTATGCTCGTGCCTAAGTCTGCAAATGCCCTGTCTATGATAATGTTGTTGATTCTATAAGGGATGAAAAAGTCCTCTGGGTCCTTTTTCTTCATCACTATGTTGGGTTTTCCTTCCAGTGGTTACTCCTCAACCTTTTTCTTGACAGACTCCTGTAGTTAGAGCTTTAATTGTATTTGGTCTGTCACTTCCTCGATCTTGTTATGCTCAATTTCCTGTAATTGTTCTGCCTCCCTCTTTGCATATAACTCTCGCTACTGCACCATAGGGAACGGAATCACTTGTCAAGTTACTTAAATTGACTCCATCACGGGCTCAATCGAAAGGTCTCTTTCAACTACTTAACCTTTTTCTCCAACTTGAGTTTGAGTAATGACCATGATACATTCCTTTGGATTGGACTCGGTGTTGCTTAGGAAAGTTCCAACATTTTGAGTCAACATTGCTTCCGCTAACTGACCCATTTGAACTTCTAAATTATGTATAGACAAGGCATGATTCTTCGTAACTTGCTCGAATTTACTCTTGAGCCTCTTATGTGCCTCCTCCATACCTCCTATATTGTGTAAAATCCTGTCTAACTTCGAATCCATCGAGCTTGTCCTATCCTGCTGAAAGCTCGATTGCCTTTGAGGCCTGAACTACCCTCTATTATTATTATTTAACTAGGAAAAATTGGGGTGATTCTTTCACTCAGGATTATATGTATTGGAGTAGGGATTATTACCCCTTCCTCGTCTAAATTGTGCCCCCATATAATTCACTTACTCTTGGTTATCCTCTTTCATCAGGTAGTAGTCCATAATATCATGATCTACTTGACCATATCCTTAACCGGAGTGGAAGATGATGCCTTCATATTGCTGAGTTATCGCGTCAGATTGTCGATCTTAGTTTGCATCTCTATCATTTGATCGACTGCGACAACTCACTTCTACTCTCTAAAGATAGTAGGTTGCCTACTTCTCTCACTCGCCCATAAGCAGCTATTACTCACCATCTCTTCAATTAACTCCTTTGCTTTATCGACTGTCTTATGCATCAACCAAATAGAAAAATCACACAATCCAATCCAAAAATCAACCTAGAAACTATCAAGTGAGAGAAAGAGGATTTTAATCTGAAGTTAATGAAAATCTAACCAATTATGCAATTATTAAATTAATGGGTCTAGACGGTCCTAGAGTAGATTACTCTCTCTCGAGTTATAATCCTTGACCCTAACTAATGATCCCTAAATTAAATTATAGAATTGTGATCTCTCGACTTACAATTTACCCACAACCTAAAATAGTTCTAAAATTGTCTATTAACCTATTAAGAACCTATGCTCGATCTCTCATTACACGATTATACTAGTTTGATCCAATTCTTATCTATCAATTTACCTAACTCTCGTTAGCCCAAATTGATTATTTTCACTCGACTCGCTCTCTCAGTTTATTGCCAAATTATTATAAACAGAAATTGAATCATAATTAAATCAACAATAACACAATCAATTAAACTTTATTAATCTCAAGAATTAAAAACCCGAAGGTGATGATAGACAATACTCAACATTTAACACAACCAATTCTCAACGAATATTGCAATTTCATACATTGATAAAATTGAATAAACGAAAAATACTGTCAGGAACTAAATTTAAATTTGTGGAGGCAGTAATAGTAAGAAACCATCTGTTCTGGGAAGTATATCGCATCTAGCTTCGTCTCCGTGTCTCTCTTCCTTCGTCTCCTTCCTCAATCTCTCGATTTCTCTCTAAGTTTTCTCTTGGAATTGGCTGATGTGATGGCTCTCTTGCATGACTCTCTAGGCTGTTGCATCTGTCTCATAATGTTCTATTTATACTTTGGGCGCTCTAGGTAAAAGTCAGGGTCGAAACGGTTCGAAAAATCTTCTGAAATTAGAGTTTTTGCTTCAACCCACGCAGGGCATGCCTGCCACAATCGTGGCTAGCAATTTAACCTTTCTGGCACAGTTGTGGCTTGCTGTACCCTATTGTGGCCTGGCTGTTGCTGGCTCTTTCTCTCAGTCATGATCATGGCCTATGGCTTTGGGCCAAAACTCCTTGAATCTTTGTCGTTCTTCCCCATTTACCCTTAAACACTAACAAATGCATCACGACACCTTAAAAATATAACATTTAAGCTTAAAGACTTACTTGAACCCATAAAAATACTAAAACACACAAACTAATATAATTACACCCTAAATGCACACACACCACTCAAATTCACACTAAATAAGTAACAAATTCAACCCTAAAACACATGCAATTACACAACTATCAAAGAGATTGTTGTCAATTCATGCATAATTAAGCTATTGCGTATATCTAGAAAATAAAAATATTTTATAATGTATATTCAATTTCATAATTTATGCATTTATTGAATCTTTATTACCTCCTATTCAGTTTTAATATAAATGAGTATATTAATAAAAAATTAACAAATGAAAAATGGTGATTCGAAGATTATTCATGGTCGCCATCTCCCATAACCCATTCCAATTCATTAATTAGAGAGGAAATCTATATATGCATCAAGAAATGTATATGATATTATATTGGCTCTCAAGTTCGATCATAGTAGATTTGAACTTCCTTTGATGAGTAATCTAAACCTAATCATATTTATATGAATCTTTAGAATGAGTTTTATTAAGTTTATATCTCCATAGAGTCAAATATAATTAGCAATCATTGACTTGCATGTTGAATCAAGTAAATGATTGAATAGAATAAGTTTTACTCAATTTATTGTAGCATAGCACTAACTAATCACAAT
>JAOTJB010000002.1:22255915-22269063 GCA_027123815.1 Erythroxylum minutifolium | reverse complement strand
TCATTAATGCTAATCTAGTTATTTATGTGTTTACAGGATGTCGGTTCTAGACGGTCGTAGGGTTGATTACTCTCTCTTGAGTTATAACTATTAAACTATAAATTGTAAACCCTAATTGAATTATGGAACTTGTAATCTCTCAATTCATAAATTACCCATAATTCTAATTAGTTCTAAAGCTCTCTAACAAACAATTGCATCTTGCACGAGATCTCTCTCCATGAAATTACTGACTAGATTGATTAAATGATCAATTAGATTGCTTAACTCTCATTAATCTGATCTAATCATTTTTATCCAGCTCACCCTCTCGATTTGTTACGGAAATATGAAATTACATTAATCAATTACAAAACCCAAACCAATAAACACAGAAAATAACTAAATCATTATTAACTCAAAGTGGAATCTCGAAGGAGAGTTCAGAACATTATCATCAAGCAAAAATCCATGTCCATACAATCCATCTCAACTTTATACATTTAAACGAAAAAGGAAATGAAGAGAAAATGAAACTTAGGTGGGACAAATCGGGAAGGCAGCAGCGTCAGGATACCACCCGATATAGGGAGCAGCAACATCGAGATCTACTTCTTCTTCCTCCTTCTTCCTCTTCTTCTTCTCTATCTCTCTTCTTTTTCTCTCCCTTTAGGGTTTCCAAGAGTGGCTAAATGTAAAACTCCTTCATCTTCTTTGTCTTATTCTTTATATACCTTTTGTGTTCTGGACAGCCCCAGGATTTTTTTGGGGCCCGAAAGGTCCAAAAGTTCCTTTGAAACTTGACATTTTTGAATGTTTGCGCGTCTACTTGACGTAAGCCACAATCGTGGCCTACTTCTATGCCACAATCGTAGGCCAACTCTGGTGTTTCTGTCATTGTGCCACGATCGTAGGCCTTTGTTTTTTCCCAAATATCTTCCGAAACTCCTTCATTCTTTGATATTGACCTTGAAATACTAACAAACACATCAAGGTACCTCAAAAATATATTATTTAAGCTCAAAGACTTGTACTAACCCAATAAACACCTAAAACATAATTAATTCACAAACTAACATAATTTTAACCTAAACACCTACTAACTGATTGCATTAATAGCTAAACATATATCAAACTAAGCTGTAAAATATGATATAATTTACACTTATCATAAGGTCATTACCAAAAGCATCAGGGTTAATTACAAGAAGAGTATCATCAATAGCTCCGGCCACCCTTGACAACTAGCTTCTTCTAGGGCCTATTCAGTTCTAGGTGAAGGGAGTTAGCCTCACCACTAGTCTGCCTTTCCTCTTCTTATAGAAGTGGGACTTTCTCTAAGATTGTATGACTTAACTTGTCATCTGTTGTCTTTATCTTCCATTGTGAAATTGTAGCTCCCTCGTTATCCTCTATTGGCAAGTTGTCTTTTACTATATTAGTATTCCCCTGAACTGGGACGTCAGGTGCCATCCTAAGTGTTTCCTGTTGTGTATCAGTTTGAAACATCTTTCTCGTCGATTGCTAATTTTTGGTAGAGTTAGTGGACTTTCAGGGGTGGTACGAGAGATTTATAACTTTTGTTTCCAACTCTCCAAGCTCCCCATAACATATGACAGATAAGGTTTTCAAAAAGGAAGAGTTTTTCTTTACTTCAAAACAAACTTTGACATAGTCGATTCTATCCATGGATGCTGTCTGAGTGTCCATGTATAAGGGTTTTCCAAGTGAATTGGCTATATAACTCAATCACTTTATGGTCCAAAACTCTGGCGGAAGGTTATGAAAGTTTAGCCACAATGGGAAAGTATCAATCTTGCTCCTATCCATCTCCATTCTAGGTTGCCATTTCTGTAAAAATAATGGTTAATCGCTAATATGCCGGGGCAATTTTCAGAATATCAGCCAAATGGTTTTTGGCGGAGAACTTAAACAAAAAAATCCATCTTCATGCATCGTATCCTATTATCCATCTTCACGCTTCTAACAAAACCTTTTCTAATCCTTTAGAGGACCATCGTGATTTAGCCCAAGTGTTTATAACAGGAAACACTAGCCTATTATTCTAAAAGAAGCCAATTAAGGCAATAGACCATACCTTTGCTCTAGCTTGCAGCAGCTCCACTGGGGGGCATATGATAGCTTCTTTCAACACATTATGAAAGTGCTTCAAAGATCTTTTTTTTTTCTGGTAAGCAAATAGCTTGCTTTTCCAGGAGTCGGCAGTAGAGGACTCAGTTTTGTTGCTACTAGTTAGGACAACATCTTCACATCTTTACTTTTGAGAGGCTTGGGGTTTAGAGAGAAGGGACTCTCTCATGAGGGCAGGGAAATCCCTCAGAAGCAACAAAAGACTCCCCTTTCTCCATGGAAACTGAAGGCGCCGGGTGAAGGTCAACCAACTGGGGTGAAACCCCACTCGAAATGGTAACTGTGAGCACTATAAAAGAGTCAACACCTAAAGGCGAGAAAAATATATAGCAGGAAAGGAAGGTCAGAGGGTAAGGAGGTAAATCGCTTAGAGAGAAGGCAAAGAAGGCAAACTTTTAGACCAGGTGAGCTCTAAAGTATATATGTCAAATTGATTCACTAATGCTACCGTGTCAGCACCATTAACAGGGGAATCAACAAAGATATATTTTGCAAAAAAAAAAAAATTGGAGTATTTGTTTACTATTTTTGGTAGTTTTGGCTAATATTACAAAATTGAATAAGATTCAAATAATTTTTTAATAATTTATCCTAAACTATATATGTTAATAATTATTTTTTAAATTTGTAAACTTTAATTTTGAGAAATTATCCAAAATAGTATCTGGTATTGATTTATGTCGGTATTATACCATACCAGAACCAAAATCAATACCAAGTCTAATATGGTATTTGCAACATTAATTTCTCATTAGTCATAATTCTTATTAGTAATAAATATTAAATAATTAAATAATAGATATTTAGTTGACACTAAATTAGATTAAGGTAAGAAAACAAGAGTAAAAGTAAGACTATTTTATTTTTTAAAAAATTATGAAAATATATAATTTAAAATAAAACTAAAAATTCCAATAAAAATATTTTCATTAAATTTCAAAATAAAAACATAAACAAAAAACCACCATAAATAATGTTTTTTCTAACATATCAAGTTTATATTTGTTTAAACTTGCTTTGGCATAAATATGTTGTTATTATTATGGCAAAATGCTTCTAAGAAAATTTACCGTTTACAGGAGTACCAAGAAACTTAGTTCAAATTTTAGTTATTTAGTTGCTTAATTTATTTAAAATTTTGTAGTTATTTTAAATTAAAAATTTTTGCAAAATGAAATTCAAATTTGATACTTATTTAATAAATATATTTTGAATTTAAAATATATTCAAATACATATATTTTAAACAAAATAAATTTAATGACCCAAATATAGATAAAAATAAATAAAATTTTCCTTATTTCCTTATTTACTTATTTAATAAAATAAAATATTTACTAATATTTATTAAAAATCTTGTATAAGAAATTTAAATAAATTCATTTAACTAATTAATTTTTATATTTAATATTTAATAATTATCAATAATTACATTATATAAATAATCAGACATGTTTTATTTTTGTTTAAAAAAGAAATCAAAATTAAAAAACTAAAATAAAAAATTATGATAAAAGAATATAAATGAAATAAAAGGCAAAATTAAAAAATAAAAAATAAAAACTACAATAAAAATATAAGTAAAATTAAGCAACCCGTAAACGTAATTATTTGGTAAGTTGCTAATATTTATCATCTTGAAAGACTTTAAAAGAACAGTTCGGTTGTTTGCTTTAGGCTGTCTTCTTCTTGAACTGAGAAATTGGAACGGACATATAATTAACATTAGACTCGGTCTGCTCATTGGCAAATTTAAGGTCAAAACTGTCGTCACCATTATCCAAAAGAAGACTGCATAGAAGATCACTGCCTTCCTTCTTCAGTGTCAAGTCCTAAATCAGAGTCGTACATTAAAGAGAATAAACGTCAAGTTACTTTTATTTACAAAGACTAAAAATGTGATACAAATTTATCTCAAGTTTCAATCCACCCGATTCACTGATATTTTGTTGTTAATGAGGATGCAGGTAACGTTGAAAGAAACAGAAACAACATAGTGATACAGGCGACACCTGACTAGAACTCCGATAAATTTGATTGTCCCGTCATGAATGGAAGTGAAATTTACATAATCGAATACCCATATACCGTTGTTTACATCTAACTCTTGAACGAATGAATGCATATAGTCGGAAAGATACAGGTCATACAAATTACTTACACTGGAAAAACCGGCAAGATTCACATTTACACATACATAACCTACAGACCTTTCGGATTTACCAAGTCAAAACTGCAAATGTATCTGCTTTCAAGTAGAATGTGCACAACCATCTCCCTTCAAAATTATCAATCGTCACTCCAACTATCATCATCACTCCCAACCACCTGTCATAATTTTCCAATGTCAACTTTATATAGTGAAGCGTTGCAGAGAAAAGAACAAAAGTGACTGAAAGTGAATACAAAACGAAATGACACAAGATGAAACTCATACCTGGCGAATTGCATTTGCTTTTTCTAATATTGCTGTAACCTTTTCATTTGCATTAGAGCTTGATGTCAAAGTTGGCTTTGTTGTTACCGTGTGTCTTAGGGTGAAAGACTACAACGAAACAAAATCAGATGTAACTTAGATAATAGAGAAATCATTTCCCTACCCCCTTAATCTAGTACAGTGTCCAGGTCATGGAAAACTAGAAAAGGGAAAGCTCACTCACTTTTGCTCTAATTTGCTGCAAGAGATCCTTTTCATCCACCCCCCTGCCATTCGAAGGCTGATTAGCTTCTTTGGTAGAATTCAACTGTTCCTGTTCCTGCTGCTGAAAACATATCATGGATCAGAGGTTAAAACAAGAGCTAAAATTAGAACATAGAACAGATGTATCAGTTTAGTTATGGTATTACACCTTGTTCTTTGATTTAAAAGCTATATCATCCTGAACTAGCTGTTTTCCATTAGCAGGAGCTGCCTTAAGTTGTTGACATAAGGCAGATTCCAGAAGTTTCAGATTAAATGCATGTCGGTCAGCTTCACGCAGAGAATGGTGTCTGTCTTTTGTCAAATCAGGGTGAGTTTTCAACATCTGCCGTTGCACAGGAGGTAGAGGTGGTGGCAATGGGTTGGAATCTCCTGGATGCCGTCCCTCTAGGACATTCATTTCATCCCAATTGTCTTTTTCTTCTCTCTTTGGTAAATGGTTCACTGTTTCAAAACCAGGAAGATCTGTCAAAGATGAAGAGAGAGATGAATCTACACCATTTTTGGTATAAATGCTATTAAAGCCTGTATCGTTGTGGACACCTTCATTTCCCGATTCATTGGGGGGCAGAGAACTCGAAACAGATTCAACTGAAGACATTTGCAACATAGCGTCATACAATTCCATGTTCTTACAATCAGGTGATTCACTAAATCCCCAACACTCAAAGTCCGAATCAGAGTTATGGCTAAGATAATCATCAGATATGTAAGGAGAGGATCTGCAGAAGGTATCATCATCAGAATCATGACCTACAACATGCCTACCAGGCTCCGGGACCAACTGAAAATTTGTAAACATATCCCCAAAGCTTTCATTACGATTCTCATCACGAAATTTAAGTTTCATTCTGGAAACTTCAACGCTGTCAATAGGATGGAAAGATATTTTCATGTGTTCTAGAGGGGGTGAAGTTGTAAATGAGTCAGCAAAAAGTCGACTTTCAAACTGCTCATCAAATGATTTTTCTTGAGTTTGACAGGTAATGTCACTGTGCAGATTCCTCTGGTCTAATACACCAATTTTCTGCAAACTAGGCAGCTCAGATTTACCATCAGTGACAAGTGATATCTTTCTACTGGAACTGTTAATGAGTAACCGTTGGTCAAGCCCGATTGATCGAGATGATATTCCCTCACTCTCCTCACTAGCTCCCATAGATGTGCTTCTCATATCTTCACTGCTTGATGGTTTGTCTCCTGCTGCACTGCTAATATTCAAAATGCCCCTATTAAGATGGAATTTATCACTATAATTAGAATCGCCAGAGTTTTCAACTATTACATCTTGATCTGCATGCGATGACTTAGAGCATATAGAACTTGGAATCTTGTCTATACTCCCATCCTTGGCCAATCTGCCTAGCTTCCCTCTGTCACCATCCATGCTACTCATATAATTCAGAGGACCTACTGCCTCACCTTTACTGCTCGATAAAGAACCCTGGCATCCAATACTAGCTGTAGTAAAATCAGGAGGCTTTGATGGTTGAAGACCTAACAGGCCTCCATTAGTCCAGAATGTAACCGAACTAACACGTGATAGTTCAGTCTGAGATTCACTGGACCTGCAAGAACTGCGTGTGGTCACATTCCTTGATGACTCTGGAAGATTTGAGTCTTCCAAGCCACAAGGTGAAGGACCCTCTACAATAGATTGTATTTTTGAACCATCTAGAGAATCAACACTCATGTAACCTTCACTTACAAGTGAATGGTCTACATTTGAAGATGTTCCAGAGACTTTAGGTGTCTGTATATCAGTGTAATTCTTCAAGCGGAATGAACTAGGAGGTTCACAGGGGATTTCCTCCTTTTCCAATGATGCAGGGTGCTGGTTATTAGATGGAATATGGCCAGAAATATGTGAAATATCCTCATGAGATAAAACTTCTACTACTTCAGGATTACTAGTTGGTTCTTGATTAGTAGAACCTTTTGACAAAATTGATTTGACATTATCACAGGGCATTTCACTATGTAATATATCAGATGAAATATGAAATTCAGCTTTAGGCAGAAAATGCCCTGAAATATCTGCTATTAATTCTTGTGTTCCATCTTTCCTTCCTCCATTATTCAAGTCGGTCAAAGCATCATGTGATATGTTAGATGAAGTATGAGATTCAGCTTTAGACAGAAAACACCCTGAAACACCTGCTATTAAATCTCGTCTTTTATCTCCCTTTCCACTGTTATTAAAGTCAGACAAAGCATTACGTGATATATCAGGTGACGTATGAGATTCAGCTTGGGACAAGAAACAAACTGAAATATCTTCTAATAATTCTTTCCTTTCATCTTCCGTTCCTCCATTACTAAAATCAGAGAAAGCAAGATCCACTTCATTTTTCGTTTCGCATTCAACATCATTCTCAGATTCTGATTCTATTGTGTTTAGTGCATCCATATAATAGTCCGGCTCACTTCCAACTTCTTCATGCTCGTCTAGACTGGCTCTTAATTTCATATGATTTTCATCACACAGATCATCTGTTTGATTAGGATGTAAAGGGCTGGCCATACTCATCTCTTGTGTACATGGGTCAAAATCTGTTGTTAGAATTCCTGGAGCTTCCTCTTCATCACAATGTTGACCTTTGGGCTTCACTATTTCTGCCTTTTCATCCCATGTAACACAAGATGAACTAACAGTAGTCTGCTCAATCAACAAATCGCATGTAAAATCACCATCTGCAACCCCAGGTCGTCCATTAGTAAACCTTGACTTTAGTATATTGTTATGTTGTATAAATTTTGAAGAGAGTTCTTTAGAGCTGTCTCCTCCAGCTTGCAAGGACGAATTTAAGTGCAAGGCACATTCCTCATAGCCTGAACCAGTTCTTGAATCAAAAGAATTAGAGCAATCAGATTTTAATGTCATGTCTATTTTAGAGGCTGTGTGGGAAGGAGACTGCTGGGCATTGACAATTGGAGGAGCAAATTGCATTCTACACAATCAAATTTAATGTCATCAAACGGAAGAAAGTAAACTTTACGCACATCTTATGCATATACATACATAGATTCATTACCTGCCACCATGATTTTCCATAGAAGCATGATGCAGTAAATCTCCATTTCTTTGCAATGACCCCTTTTTCTGTCCATTTCATTTTATTTTTGGTCAGGAAAGATAATAAAACTAGCAGGAATGGGATACAAAGTTTCATTTGATTACACTATGTACCCATGTACATATGAAAGACTAATCAAAAAATAGCTTATGGAAAGTGAGTTAAAATGGGTGTAATGCTAGCCTCAGCTAGAAGACTCAAGTCAAATTCCAGTTGGAAGATATACGGTCTTAGAAGCAGAGGCAAAAACATGTGCATAATAGTTAACATACTTAGCCAGTCAATTATAACGGCAGAGAACTAGCAAACGAAAATTAACTTCAAAGACATGATCCAAACAACAGAATTCACTATTAGATAGAGTACTCTCAATGATGATCCAAATTCTGGTAACGCTTAAAGGTACCCTGCTTTTATGAGTCTCCTTATCTCTTCGGAATTTCCCTATATCTGGTTCCTTGAAGTTGCCCAATACTTTTTTGAAAATGGTTGGATCGGAATATCTCCTCAGACAAGATCCCGGGCCACCAGTGTCAAATCTGATTGGCAAAACAAAGCATTTATGACCTAGATGAGAATAAAAAAAACTGAAAAATCTGATCAAACTATGTCGTTCATTGAAATGTGAGAGAGAATATGATCATACTTGTCAAGCAAGTGCAAATGAGGAGGATCACGACATTCTTCATAGGAGTCCATAATAAATCTCGGCAAGTCATTGTAGATGAAATGGTTCTTTTCATTTTGAATACGAGGATGCCATTCAGAACCTGCAAGGCAGCTGCTTTTTCTAAGGAATTGAGAAAATATGGGAAAATGAAAGTTTGATATAATGAAACTTGTGATTAATATCCCAACTCGAATGACTGGATCTATAAAGAAGTATGCAACATAGTCTAAATGTGGCATGATCCTATCAAGATAATAAAGTATGACGCCACTGTCACCACCCCCACCTGTTTCTCTCGTTTAACACAAAGGAGTAAATAACAAGAATGTGATCACCTCTTAATCCTTATAACTCTTTGCATCAAGAAACATGGAAGCTGAACCAACAAATTCAACCATGACAGAAATTTAATAAGGTCATACAATTAAGATTGTTTCCGTGTTTAACCAGGTAGTGGGTCAATTACACTGATGGACAAATTTGCGCATACTTGGAAAATAACTCTGGATAAATAATGATAGGCAGATGCTCTTTTTCCAGCTGGCTTCTATACTGTTATCACTAGGCTTGCTTTTCCTTAAATTAGACATAAACATTGGGAAAAGGCTGTACAGGACAGTCACATGCTTCGGCCAAGAGAATGAATCTAGGTCGATATTTTAGAAGACCTATGGGAGAAAGATGACAAATGCAGGACAGAGATGATTATAAGTGCAGGAAAAGAGTCATACCAGCTGTGTACGCAAAATGTATATGGCTTGATTGAGCAAGTACTGCCTTCTCAAGAGAAGGCAAAGCAGCTTCCACTTTTTGCACTCGAACCATTAACTTATGGCTTCTTGTAGCTGTTGTCACTACTTGCTCCTGTAAGCCATGAAAGACTTCTGCTGCAAATCTACAAAAGGGTTCAGGTGCTGCTTGAGCTTAAAATAGGCAAATGATAGTCATGAAGTGAAAAAATGAAATGAAACATCCGATTCCATCAAGTACATGGAAGACTTCACTCTCTATCAAGAATTTTTAAGATGCACGTAAGAGCAATGAAATATTTGCACCGACTCAAAGAAGTACTTTGTTACATTGATGTTGTTATACAAAGAAAGACAAAAGTAATCGCCAAACTTTTTCTTTGATAAACCCGCTGAGTCCAAAGGTAGTGTGTAAGAAAGTTTGAAATATATTTATTAGGATTTGACTAGATATATGAAAAATAATAGCAAAAGGAGAACCCAAAGCCAATCTCAAGATGGATAGACTTCTCCATACAATTTCAAGCATGGATCTACAGTGCAGTTTGGTTTTACATTTTAGTACATGAAACAAAATAAATTGAGCATAACGAGAAATGTGCCCTCTTTTCCTTTAATGTCGAAGTCATTTAAGCAAATACCTTCAGTAGGCAATTAAGGCCAATTAAATTTACATTTAATGCGACTTTCAACCTCATCAATCCGCCAAAAATAATTGAAAGATGTAGAAAAAAGATGAAATATGAAATAGATAGAGGTTTACTGATTATACTTTCAACTGAAGTTGACAAAAAATGGCCTTTTTCCTGAGATTAAAAAAAGTTCGCATTAATGATAAATTCTGAACTCTTAACAAGACCGATTGAGAAATTCCTTCAGAAATACTGGTTGCAAGTTCAAGAGTAACATATTTGTTATCGCCCTTATTCTAGCATGATAGCAGCTCACGGTAACCAAATCACTAGTCCACCATCAAGCATATAACAACTAAAAGAGTATGTCGCAAAACCTTGTAACTAAAACATTGTACATAGCACATTATGCCCAGCAAAAACCGCCCATTCATAACGTCAGAAAAAAAAAATGACTTCAAAAGCTAAAGAATCCAATAAACCAAAGCCTAAACAAACAACCTCAAATAAGAGCTCCAGCACTTAAATAAATATAACAAGTATGTTTAAATGGGGTTTCCACATGCTCTCTTCATTTCTCTCCACAACTATATACCACACAAAACAAAAGCAAGTTAATTACCTTCCGCACTAATCGGCGAAAAATTAAAAGGAAACGCCTTCTTCAATCAAATGATCGCAACTACTACTCTTAATTAGTTACACCAAAAACCACTTTAAAAGTCATGCATTAGCCACAAGTTTAACAAAACAAAAATTCCATGTAATGCAAAAGCTTTATTTTCACAAACATTAGCACCAAATCAAAACTCTCAAATTGCGGAAAGGAAAAAAGAAAGAAGCAGAAGAAAGGGATAGAGTTAAAAACACACTCAGCCAGATCGCCTAACTGCCGCAAGACTCCAACGAGGCCAGCAACCGCAACGCCGTCGAGCACCGCCTTGGGATCTTCCTTGTCAGCTTCTTTAAATAGCTCAGGCTGTCCCAAGCCATACTCATTCCTCACTTGAAACCTCACTAGAGGCATCTTTCTTCTCTCCCTCCCTTAAAACGATATAGCAAAAAATATAAAGAGAGGGAATGACAGAGCAAAAAAAGGGGAAGGGAGAGAGAACAGGAACACGAATATAGTGAATGAAATGAAAGGAAAGGAAACAAGAAATGTGATATACGTAGAGAGAGAAAAGTAGAAGTAATAGCAGTTGGTGGAGGGATTGAAGCAGCTTAACTGCCAAAGACAGAAGAAGAGAGCTTAGGAGTTAGGATTGCCAACTCTGCAAGCCAGCAAGCCACAAGCCATTCCTTGACATCGACAAAGATGATGGTTGCAATGACTTCATTGCCCTCATTATTTTGTTTTATTTACTCGCAGAGGTTGCTGAATTTGTTAAGGCTGTAGCCCCCATCCATCCCCATTTGAAATCGATTCTGCAGCTTTTCTGAATTTGTCTTGTATTATTTGTTTCTGGCCAAACTGGTCATTTGGGACTGTAAGTGAAATCCATTTTGTTTGGGGATGTGTTTAAATTTTTATACATGTAATCTATCATTTACCCTATATACTACTGCTTTAGGATCTCAGTTAAGGAAATTATGAGCAGTGGGGCAATCAAATTATATTATCCGTCTTACGAATCATTGATTTAGAATTTGTTTAATACTTGAGACTTGAATGGATCAAATCCATAACCAGTTCCCAACATGATCAATCTCATAAGGAATCGAGAAGCAAGGACAGATTTCTGCCTAGGAAATCACCTAACAATATTAGATCAAAAGAAAAAGATGTGATAAAACTTGGCCCTGTTCATGGAATATGAGTACCGAAATGCATCACATCTGGACACCTACTAAATATTTTAGCTTCATCAATACTAAAATATTGAGTACCAAACCAACCACATGAGTAGTACCAACTCTCTCCAAATTTCTATTTTCTTATATCAACATTTCGATCCTGGTAGCAACTTCAATGCATTGTAACATGGAAAAGAAAGACGGAAAGGTAAATTTTATAGTTTTGCTGGATCTCATGTCTCTTTATACTTTTAAAGCCCCAAAGTACCATCATTATTCGACAGTTGATGTTTGTTTAATGAAAATTAACATCAGATATCTGCCAAGGTGTCTGCGATTCTTCATCTCTTTTCTTCATTTTATACACATCCAACATGGACGCTTCTAGAGTCTCTACGGATAATTAATTAAACCTTACGTACTCTTGAGATTAAGTTGTTTCCTTTTGCGCAATAAAGAGTTTGACATGGTAATGGTAAATGATGAAAGTTTTATATCCTATCCAAGTTTAAATTTTGGAGTAAATCTTACATAAACAAATCAAATGACACACTCCTTAATCTTACATAATAGTTAATGTTATTTCGATCAAAAACATTATCGAAACTGCCTTACTTTTACACAATGTTTGATCAAACGTAACTAGTGAGTTTAAATGGATTACGTAAAGTGCTAGATTTAATAAAATACTTGTGCATTGTTTAAATAAATCATCCTTCACAATATTTAATAGATGTGTTATATTTAAAAATATAAACTTTGTGAAAATTTTATCTTTTTATATATAAACTTTATTTTGAACAAAGATGCTATCACTTTCATTTAAAATATTATTAGTTTACAATTATTATTTACGTCAGGAAAATAGTACTGTACTTATAACATTAATAAAATTAATAGGCATTTAAGATTTATTTTTAGAATAAATTAAAAATGAATTTGTATTAGAAACGAAGTTTGTCACTTCTTAAGCAACATACCTTCGTTTGATTAGGAAACAAAAAACTCCATTAGTATAATGTAATTTTCACCATGTTGGCGCAGTTCATATTACTAAAATACAGAAACGAAGTTTGCAATAGAGCGACAATATTAGTGCAAGGTCTGGGGCCAGATGGATGGTCCTCAGAGAATAAGCGTCAAGCAAGAGAATAAGCGCTGAAGTCTTTCGGACCATACAAATGAAAAGTTGGACATGCCCAAACCGTTTGACCTGTGTAGCACCTAGGGGTGGGCACGGTTCGGTTCGGTCGGTTTTTTACTGTTGAACCGAACCGAACCGAATAATGAGTTTTATTTTTATAAAAAACCGAACCGAACCGAATCTAAGATGAAACCGTCGGTTCGGTTCGTATTGTGGTTCGGTTCGGTTCGGTTCGGTTCAGTTATTTTG
>JAOTJB010000002.1:22236948-22248052 GCA_027123815.1 Erythroxylum minutifolium | reverse complement strand
TCATTCAATATGATCATAATAGATTTTTTGCACCAAAAATATATATAGACAATATTATATATGCATATATTTATTTTCAAGAATCTTCAAAAGTTATGATGTAGTTTTTTAATTTTTAATATGTTGCATTTACAGTATACAATTATTTATTAATTTTGCTATAATAACTAAATACTAAATACTAAATATATTAAATAAAATTTAAAATACTATTCTATATTCAATTTAAAAAAATATTTTTTTTAATTCATTCAATAAGTTCATAATAGACTTTTTCGCACCAAAAATATATAAAGACAATATTATACATTCATATATTTATTTTTAAGAATCTTCAAAAGTTATCAAGTAAAATTTTTTTAAATTTTTAATATGTTATATTTACAGTATACAAGTATTTATTAATTTTTGCTGCAATAACTAAATACTAAATATATAAAATAAATTTTAAAATATTATTCTATATTCAATTTAAAATAAATATATTTGTTTTAATTAATTCAATATGATCATAATAGATTTTTTCGCACCAAAAATATATATAGACAATATTATATATGCATATATTTATGTTTAAGAATCTTCAAAAGTTATGAAGTAAATTTTTTTTAAAATTTTGACTAATGCATGATACATTATGAAACCATATACTATTTTATTAAAAATTAAATATTTTACAAAATTACGTTAGCATATAATGTCTTTTAAATTTAAAAGAAATTAACTATTTTAAGTAAATATATGATTTATAGTAAAGTTACTACAAACAATTCTCAAAATGATTTTAAGTTTAAACTTCAAATAAACCTTTTCTATAATAACTAAAACATTTTATAAAATGGAGAAAGGTCACCTATTTCTTCTACCTAAGTGGTTATTTAGATCTAAACAATGGTTTGTAAATTTGGGTATTTTCTAAAAGAAAATCAACTTAGGTGTAAGGTGGATAAAAGCATACTGAATAAATAAAATAAAAAAAGGTGTTTGGATGTGTAAGAGTTTATGGTTTGACCTTTAAAATAAAATAGTTAAATTGATAAAATATTAAAATAAGAATTTAAACATGTGACAGGAAGTTTAAGAACTTATCTAAGGATTAAAATAATATAACTATAATGATGTCTAGGGAGTAAAATAAAATTTAAAACATATGAATAAACACCTAGGAGTTTATGATTTGGTTTAGGGATAAAAATAAATTATCTATGTGTGCCTTTTAAAAATAAATAAAAATCCTTAAGTGAAGGACCTAGTTTCTGAACAATCAAGTCCTAATATTAGCTCTAGAACTCACTATTCATCAGTCAACCATTCTACTATCGCAAGGCCCAACTTTTACTAGTCCATAACCAAGTAGTACCGTGAAGAGATCCAAGTGCTATCTACTATTAACTAAAGCTAGTAGTTCTATGGTAACCTCCCTATTATAAACCTTTCCCTAATTATTGGTAACAATGCTCTTTGACTAACCTTTGTAGCTTTAAGCTTTTGTCAAACTTAGCCACCAAAATGAGGTACATTTCACCTATTTAAAGGGATTAGATTGTAAAAAAATTTGGATTCAAGTTTAAAGTGGATAATTTTAATTTATATCAAAATATAAAAATGGAAAAAATGATAAGAGAAATAAAATGAATTTTTAGTCGAAAATTAGAAATAAAGTAAAGACTTTTATATAAAAACATTAAAGGATCCTTAAAATAAGGTACTAAAATTTTCAGAAATGGTATTTTAAATTGTTTTAAACTTAATACAAAATATTAGATTTAGTCTAAATAATCTAATTGGGTCTAAAGCTTTTAAGCTCTAAGTTATTTAAAGAAAAGGATAGTAGGTTGAATGTCTATGGGAGAAGAAGTTCAAAATCTCTTGAAGGTCTAAAAACTTAAATGATAAAGAAATTGAAGCCAAATAGATCTACAACCCAACCTTAAAAGGATCAACAGAAACAAATGATGATCTTTTAGTAATGGGCCTTCAGGCATTAGTCTTAAATGGATTAACAGGAAGCAAACAATAGATACTAAAAGTCTATGGATCCAAATTAAAATTAGAAGGAATAGTTGAAAAACAATCTTAATGGATATACATTTTCTTGTTATGCTTCCAAGATTTTTATTATCCCTTTTTCTTAGCCATGTGCCAAGCAAGTTTTATATGAAAATAAAAGTCTCAATACTGCAATTATGCGAATTATATCTTATAGTGTCAAGGGTATTGTAACCATGAGGACTATTGGACATCTAAACAACTTGAAAAGAACTTTCTCTAAGGTATTAAGAATTGATGTGAATTAAAATAAATAACTAAAATTAAAACAATTAACAAAAAATGTAAGAATTAAACAATTGAGCTGCTTATGAAATTAAGATTGATCATGTTTGAAGACTTAGCAACTATTCTATCGTTATTTTGTTTCCCTTTATCTTATTGATTCAAATTGTGTTTTATCTTAGATATCCTAAAGTTTTGATCACCCTATCTCAAAATCTAATCAAGTAACCCTAATTAAATTTGATATTAATAGAGTTGTAATCTCTTAATGCACAAAACTACAATTAACTTATTTAATTAGATTTGAAGCAATCCTATGGATAATTAATTTCATAATTAGGATCTCTCTTTAATTGTTTGTTAATCTAAAAATTTTAGGTTTATTAATTTACGAACTCTTGTTACACACCTTAAGACTAATGACTTTATTCAATCTCTATATTTTTTAACAAGTATATACATGACAAATATCACATACATTCACCAATGTTTTAAATTTAACAAGAAATAAGGTTCACAAAATAATTCTAGAATAATTCCTAAATATAGATTTAGAAACCCATAATCATGTTAAAAATCATACAATTCCAAATACACATTCAAGGCTATGAAAGAAATTAAGGGAAAAGAGTAAAAACTGATTGAAGTTTTGATCTGGAATGTTGGAAATTATCTTAATCTTTCTTTGATCTCTCCTTTTTTATCTACTTTGATGTAGTGACTTCTACCTTTTGGGGTGTTTTTCATGTTCTTTTATAGTGCTTATAGATTTTAGGGTTGTGTGTAGGGTTTCCCCACTTAATTCGGTTCAAAAAATAGCCCCAAACCCTTAAAACTTAAAAAACTCGCATGATCATGACCTGCGTAAATTCTTCTTTTCTATCATTATTGTGCATGGTGTCACAGTCATGACAGAGAACTATTAAATGTTCCTTAGCTTTTCTATACACGATTGTGCATGGTAAATGCATCTAAAATCTTCTCCATTCTTCAATTTCTTATTTACAAACACTCACAAACACAATAAACACCTCTTGAGACATAAAATTAATATCAAATTCTTGCTCCAAACAAAACACTTTGAACACATACAAACAATAATAATAACATAATTCTAAGATTATACTCGTGATAAAAATCTAAGAAATACTTAAAACATATAGTAAATTATATGATAATCTACACTCACCATGCATCAACAACAAGTAACATAGTGAGTTTGTTGGCTTAACCTCAAACTTTCTCATCCTCTAGAGAGTTTTTTCCTTCTTTTGTAAGGCTATTTGGCTTTTCCATAACCCTAAATTATGGTCTCAAGAGTCTTTGATATTCCATATTCACAAATCTTATCAAAACTCAAATGTCTTCAAAGCTTATCTCGTCAGGTTTGAAACTTAACTCTTTCATCAACTTGAGAACCTACAAATAGATAGTGATTTAAGGTTTTATAATATCAAAGGCAAACCAAGAGCTGGTCTAGAAAGAAGCCAGAGGAACTATGATAATAGAGGAAAAAAATAGGCTCTTTAATTGTGTCTAACTAGCAGAAAACCCATAATAAACTCTCCAGATTTAATGTCACATCCATATAAAACCATAATAAACTCTTCATATTTACTACCATAACTATATAACATATTAGGAAAATAGGTTAATCTAAACAATAACCCCATAAACTCTAATCTTTTAACTTATGCTATATTATCTTTAATTATGTATAACGATTAGTTTACATATGAATCAGAGTTACAATAATTATGGATTGCAATCTTGATTTTGTCAATGAATCCATACATGAATAATTAAATACACCTATCTAAATCATTCATACAAGAATCCCAAACTTTAAACATAGAATAATATTCTCAATTCTAAAATCTTGAACAACATCACAAAGATTGATTAATGCTCAAATATGTTCATCATTCATAATATCTACTTAAAATAGAAAGAAGTAGTTTAACTGCTCATGGCTTTCAAGAGGGAAAGGAAACTGCCTCCTCTTTTGTCTTCAATTAGTATATACCCAATTTGGCCTCTTAATTTCTCTTTACAGTAAAAAAATAAGGATGTGTGATTATAAATGATCAACTTCAAATACATGTAGTGACTGTGTATGTCAATTTTCTAGAAATTTCAGAGTTACATATTCATATATAGAAACACAGGCAAGATACATGATCATATAACTCACTTATATGGTTGTATAAGTCTCCATTAAGGCATGTAGCTTATGGTGATGATTGAAATAGCATCTTCGAGTTTTTAAAAATTTCCAATGAGTTACATGTTCTTATAGACAGCTTTGTAAATCACAATGACCCCAATTCTTCAATTCGTTAATCCCATTTTCACCCTAACTCATCTCCTTTTTGTTTGATGAAGGCTAATAAGATCAAACATCAATGGAACAACACTAATGATTTGAATTTAGCTCATTTTGGTTCTTATTTCACCCCAACTTATACCTAAACTAAAATATGAATCAAAATTAATATATTAGGCACATCATGAACTTTAATCACTAAGTATTAAGGAATAAATAGATAATAAATCAAGCACTAATTGATTCATCATATGTCAAATCACTATCAGTTTCATATAAATTAGGTCTAGATGTTACCTCTTAATTTTCCATAGTAGTAGGATATAAATAATCTATCTTTTCTTCCTAATTTTCACTTTTAGATTCACTTGCTTCATCCTAATTTGATAATTTAAGTGCTTTTTTGTTGTTGTTCTTCTTCTTCTTCTTCTTCTTCATATAGTTTCTCTCATACTTCTCACTATCTTTAAGTCTAGTACATTATGATATGGTCAAGTTTTCCATATTCAAAGTACTTTTACCTTCCTTTAAATTCCTTTCTTTTAGGGAATTTCTTCTTTAAAAAATCCTTAATTTTCTAGTGAGTAAGACAATTTCTTCTTCTTTACTTTCACAAATTTATGTCTCTTCCTCTTTGTACAATTCTTCTTTTAAGGCTTTAACTACTAAATTCCTTTTGTTTGGAAGCATCATTTCTTCTTACATCTTTTAAAGCCTCATTTTGTATATGAGGAGAGATATAAAAAGTTCCTCCAATATTAGCATTCTTAGATGCTTAGCTTCTTGTATAGCCATCACTTTTGAAGACATATATCACTTTAGATTCCTATGTCTTCAAAAGTGATTTAAGAAACTTTCTTATCACCTCAAAGTTAATATAGGTCTTTCTTATACCTTTGAGAGCCTAATAATATCAATAAATCTAGTATACATGTTACATATGATTTCGCCATGCTTAATTTGAAACAATTCATACTGATGCGTTAGCATGCCTATTTTGTTCTCCTTATCTTGATTTGTGACCTCATGTGTGACTTCTAAACTATGTCAAATTTCATAAGTCATTTCATATATAAAGACCCTATTAAATTCATTTCTTCCTAATGCACAAAAATGATGTGTATGGCCTCACTATTTAGGGAAACTAATCTTTTGTTTTAAGGTTCCTATTCTTCCATTAATCTAGGTATCTTTTTGTTATTTATAATTTTCATTAGAATAAAAGGACCATTTGAAACCATTTCTCATAAGTTTTTTACTTTTAGCCATTAAGAAAAGAATCTCATCTTATTTTTCTAATAATGGTAAAATTTTCCATTAAAGAAAGGTGTTATACTATTATGTTCTCCCTTTTGGTTGAACAATAATGATGGTCCTAAATATGCCATTGTGATCTTTGCTATTGGATTTTGTTAGAAATGCTAACCTAGTAAAGTCGTTCTGATACCACTTGTTTATACCTAATGGCACCTAAAAGGTGGGTGAATTGGATGTTTAAAAATTTAAAAACTTTTCTTGTCAACGTACTCAATTAACAATAATCAATGTAAATAAGGATGGGGAAATTACTTAATGTAAATAAATTAAGAAATTGAACAATAACTTAAAAAAGGATAGGGAAGAAAGAATGCAAGCTGATTTATAATAGTTTAGTAAGCAACCTTCCTTATGTCCACTCCTAAGGCTATTCTTGGAATTCCATTATAATTCTTCTTTTATGGCAAAATAACCTTTATACAATCTTTCTCAATTAAAGAAGGTCTCTTTTGACAAAATTCTTCTAAGGTGAAGAAGAACCTCAGTCAAACTTGGATCACCCCCAAATATAATAATATATGCTTAAAAATATTATAACCCAAAATTTCTCACTTTATCACTTGATAACTTCAAAATGGCTCACTAACATAAACATGTGAGAATGATGCTCAAATGATGGAAAAAACTTTAAAATGTGTCTATACAACACCTAAAACCTTCTTCATACTAAAACCAATGAGAAAAATATATTTATAATGTTTTGGGACCCTTCCTAGCCATCAGCGCTAAGAACTATTTCAACGGCTATATGCAGAGCATTAGTTGACTAATATTCATTAAAGTCACTAGAATCACTATCCATTAGAGCACTAGTCAATTTGTAGGCATACTAATAGATCCATATATCAATTAATGGTATAGTAAACATACAGTATATTAAATTTAATAACTTTAACCTATATCTATCGACCACTAACCTATACAAGTTGACCAATCAACCCAAAAATATGATTTTATCAACTTTGAATGCTTAAAAACTATTTTTAATTCCAATTATGATTCAAACACTTCCCAAATTATTTTCTAAAGAGTGTTGAAAATATCAAGAGTTTTTCTATTAAAAAAAGCTTAAATGCCTCTTAATGAGTGTAAAGACTTGTGTAATGAAAAAAATTGTATTATGGTGAGCCTTTTAGAGCATAAAATTAACAACGTGAAACTACAAATAATATTCAAAACTAGATAATTACCTAGGTAAGCCTTGTTCTTCTCTTATTCTTGGTTCAATCTTCATTTTGACGATTGTAACCTTCAACTTCTTTCAATCTACTTCAAAAGCTATCTTTTTTAGTTTATGACTTTGTTTCATTCTTATATTACCTTTCGTTAAAATAATAAACTAATTATTTGTAATTTTATCTTGCTATCATCAAAGCACCAATTATAACCTCCCTTATTTGATCAAGCAAGTTTTAGAATCATCTAATTATGCAGATATAAAATAATAAACTAATTATTAGTAATTATATCTTGCTATCATCAAAGCACTAATTATAACCTCCCTTATTTGATCAAGCAAGTTTTAGAATAATCCAATTATGCAGATATTTACAAAATAAAGAAAAATAGAGCATAATAGAGTGATAATATATGCTCACAAGCTTTAGAACTTAAAATATAAGCTCATGTGGGAAAAAATACATGCACTTTCAGTCAGATCGATAATTAAAACATTTATCCATAATATGTCAAGTAAAAGCCCATCTAATGCCTTCATCCTTTCACATTCTAGTTTAATTCCATGATGCGCAATAACTAAAATGTATCTTAATAAGAATAGATAAATTAGAGATATCTATAAAAAAATTATCAATGGATAAAAATTAAAATATACTTGAGTCATAATTAGTTACATATCATAACCACAATACGTACTCCCCATACCTAAAGATGTACATTATCCTTAATATACGCAATAAAGCCCAAAAAAATACAAAATTAATCAACAAGAGTAGAAGGTAAAGTGAACTAATAATTCCCTATTTTATAATCTGGAAGCTTGCATTCATGGTGTGAATTCCATCCATTATCATTCTTACAAAAATAAGTAAAACAAAATAAAGAATTAAAAAGTACTAAGAAAATAAAAGAAACATAATCTAAGTATATCTATGGAAAAGAAACTATAGTTTACTATATTCACATTGAACAAATAAAAAAATAAACAATGTAATATTATTTTAGTAAAGCTATTCTAAATATTAAGAAAAAATACATTAAAAATAAAAATCAAACATAAAAGAGTAAAAAATTCCCTATCAAACATATTAAGACTCTGAAACAATATGACTATAATAGGTAAAAAGTCTAATATGTGGTCATCCGATTGCTCGTGATTTGCATATGTAAAGAGATCCATCTATATGATAGGTACGTATAGGTCTCAGGTGTCTTAGGATGTTACCTCTATAGTAGTTAGAGCATTCATCTATTGAGGAGTTAGTGATGATGTACTAACTATCGTTCGTGGAAGTGGTACACACTTAAGTTTCCTACTGTCTATATAAGCTCCTCCTCCACCCATCAATCCTACAACTCTAACCATACTATGGGCTCAACCAAATTATGTTATCCCCATCAAATAGTACACTACATTCTTAAAATCTTCCTTATGTATCTCTCTAATTGTGTGATCTTTAAGTTATTCCCAATATGGGATATAGAAGACTAACTAGGGTTGTCTATGTTAATAAAGGAATCATCATAATGCTTGGGTACTACTAAAGGCTATTTATAAGATCCAGTATGGACTACTTCTCTCATATATCAGGGATACCCCCTTTTGGTCCATCTGGAGCTAAAAACTCCTAAGGTCCTACTAGAATATAAGATGGTCCCTATTGAACTAGCCTTTGCCAAATTATCCCCATCTTTCTCAATGTTTTGAGGGTGATAGGCACCATTTGGTATGCTGGTGTCATCTTAGGTAGTTGTTATAGTATTTCCATGCCTTGGCTTAATCTAGTAGCATATAGACCCATGATAAAAACTCTTATTCTTAATTCATATGCTTGATGCTTAAAGAACCAAGCTAAGATGTATTTGATGTGGATGGGGACCCTTTCTATAATGCCATAAAGGTAGAACATATCCACCTTTATCCCTACTCCAGTGTTGTCTCCTCCCTCATTGATCTTTTAGATAATTAACGCATACACTGTTGGGTTTTGATTATGAATCACATATCAAAAAATATGTAGCTAAAAATAAAACAAAACACAAAAAATATAGAATGAAACATGTGTCATTAGATATAGTAAAAAATGGACTTAAGATATATACCTTACAAACTCCTTCATTCTCCATTGTCTTCACCTCTTCAGGTTGTTGTAAACTACAACAACCAAATGAGGACGTCTCTAATGATATCCATATGAAGAGCAAAGCCTAAAACCTCTTAAGAGAATGATTAGAACATATATAAAGTGTTAGCTTTAATGTATGTTCTTGAGAGAATAGTTTACAGAATAAGTGTGTGTTAGATGAACTCTTCACGTTTTTCAGTAGCTTTTTAAAAATACAACACATAAAAATGAGTGAGTTTCTGCCAACTTTTAGCCTGCTCTAACCCCCATCATGAATGGAGGAATAATGGGAATTAAGTGGACTAGCTTGAAACGTTTTTTGAAAATTTATAATTTTTTCAGACTAGCAGCTATGCAACACTTACCTTCTTTCATTCCTTTTTAACATTTCTTATCAGGATTTATCAGGATCATATCGCGATACAATCTTGAACATTCTCTCATATCTTAGATCACTATCCAAACCCATTTTACTTATTCTTCACATCTCTAATGCGTGTGACACATTAGGTTCTAAATTATGTTGGCAATTTGAATTAACAATAAATTTGAGCAAGTTATAAGCGGTATCTAGCAACACATCATGACCCCAAATTGACCAAAAAGTTAGTAGTTTAACCACAAACCCTTCCGTAGACAATGTTCCTATACAATTCGTACTTTCACCATCTATACCCCACTTGGTTTAGAACATGGTTAAAAGGTCAACTCCACTAGACTGACTATGTAACATCTAGCCCAAGTGATGTTAGTTCTTGTCCCTAAGGCTCATTACTCAATTAGATATGTCACTGAAGATTATCTTCATGACATTTCCACTCTAGCCGAAGATTTCCAAGTAATAACCCCGACAAGAGGTTGTGCGTATCATCTCTTCCTATCAGGAGTGGTGAATCCTTTATTGGCAACTCATTACCTTTGAATACCTCAAGTTGTACCCAATAACCACCCTATGAGCAACCTCTGAGAGGCAACGAGGAATGAAGTCAAAGTATAGGTTCAATAACCAAGATATCCTTGAGTATCTCAAGTCTAAGGATATTTGCATTATTACTAAGATGAGACTATCACTAACACTAGAATAGATTATCCATATGATTGTCTCATGGCAGGTCATCCAATGTATTTACTACTCTTAGCAAGCATCCAGATGGTAACTTTAAACAACTCATGCTTACGGCTTATGAGATCCACTGCTTGATCTAATCAAGGAGTATAACATGTGCTAGTCTATTCTAATTAATAATGTCCTGTCTCATTAATCCTATGACTAAGGATAATTTAGACACTAACATAATTATACATGATAGGAATCTTATTATCACGATCTCATCATGATTTCCTTCATGCTATATAATATATCAAGGACTTCATTAATTCAATTTAAGATCATGATTAATTATAAAGAACATGAACATTAAATTATATGCCTTTTTATTAATCATAAAGATTTGTACAATAAATACTAAAGGCGATTCCCTTTGGAGCACTTCCCTAATACCTTCTTTACATAAAAATACATTTCAAATATATTAATGGATATGCGAAAATTCTTAAAAATATTTACAAGGCCAAAAATGCCTATATAGCAGTATGTGACGAAGCTAGCTACTTAAGAGGTGATGTCCCTATTGCTAAAGCCCCTAAGCGTGAACCTGAGAGGTTTTATTTTTAAAATAGAAAATAGAGTGTGAGGTAAATGAACTTTGTGAGTGCTAGAATTTCTATTCAAATCATGATTAAAATTTTAAACCTCTCTAAAACAAATTTATGTCATTTATTATCATACAATACTCATAACAAACATATATGTTTCATGAAATCAAATTTCTCAAATTATTTTTAAAGTAAATAGTGGCGACATTATTATTGTCATGAACTT
>JAOTJB010000002.1:22205353-22217770 GCA_027123815.1 Erythroxylum minutifolium | reverse complement strand
CTATAAGGTTTGACCCTAATCCAGAAGATTTATGTCATCCTATCTCTAAGATTGCAATCAACTCTTTCCAATTATCTTAAATCTATTTAAACCTATGATTTATCAATCGCTAAGTATGAAATCAAATTAAAGTCTAAAAATAAAATTCATAGACAATAAATAAAACGGATAATTGGATCTCAATAATCAACAACCACAATTGCATTAACAAAAGAATCAAAACATGTCAAAGTATTCAACTAGGGTTCATCTGACCTAGATACTAATAGAAAATTTAACTATACATTGGCAAACACGAAACCATATCCATATAAACAAAAAATAGAATAGATAACATCATAATCATAATTCTAGATCTCCCTGATTGTTCTCTATCATGTATTATGGCAATGTAGGCATCTGATCTTGTTTTCTAATGGATCTGTAGATAAAATCCCACACCTTCCCCTTCTTAAGCTCCAAATCACCTCTGGACTTGCCTCTGAGCCTCTAAACCTCTAAAGATGATGTCAGCCGCACACAACCATGCATAGGAACGTTCATAACTAGAAATCGTTGGATATTGCAAAATTGTATGGTTGTGCACTCCTTCTAAATTGCTAATTTTCTTTTTTACGCCACATTTTCATTCAAATTCCTCTCCTTTAAGTCCATGAAGGCAATTATCACCCATAACACACTTGAAGGATATTAATCAACAAATGTATAACAAAAGTATAAAATATCAAGCAAGAATACAGTAAATATGGGGTAAAAATATAGTCAATTAATCATCTATCAAATATCCCCATACTTACGTTTTTTCTTATCCTCAAGGAAACTATAATCAAAATTATAAATTTCACAACATCAATCTATCGTCTATTTCAACCTGTCCATTTGTAATATATATCATTATATCTTACCGAATCAAATTAATATGCAATCAGAATTAAGATGTCATAAAATTAACTTCCTAAGTAATATTAATAATAATCACATCAATAATCACATTAAAATCAGAAGCATACATCTTTACACTCTCAACAAGATTTCATTCAATGTGCTCACATGTTTAAGGTGAAAAGTGTTAAGAATCTCAATCAATGCGTAGCAGAATTCTTACCATAGGCTTGTAGTAAAATCATATCTCCATCACTTATGTACAAACTAGTAACAAAAATCAAAAGGTCTTTGTACTGATTGTAATGAGGCTTAGGTAAGGTATGAATTGGTTGATCAAAAGGGTTAAAAGTGAAGGAAATTTACTCATGAAATATTTCAACAACATGCATAATAAAGCAAGTTCTAGAATTATCCTACTATGTAATGATAACATACATATAAAAGAATAAAAAATCTTTAAAAAATTTTAAAAATTACTCTTTAGGCTTAAAAGCTCACAAAAAAATTATGAGTATATTTGTTAAATAATATACAAACTTCATCAAATTGAATATTTCAATGCTTACAAAAAATATGACTTAGAAAACTAATTTCATTCTATCATTTTTGCACACTAGTTCAAATCAATATTTAACAACAACATATAGTATTCATGGAAGATCTCAACCAATTCAAGACATAAGTTTATAAAATTTATAAATAGTATTATAATAAACTTGAAGGATTTAGTTAAAAATTCAGAATTTAGTTAACCCATCCCCGTACTTAAAACTAGACATTATCCTCAATGTATAGAATACAATTAAATATGTAAGTGAGAGGGTTGTCTAGTACCTTCCTGATTGTGGCAATTTCTTGATGTTGATCCATCCAATGTATACTTCACCTTGCGAAAATAAAAGAAAAAGAAAGGATAAAAAGAAATAAAGAAAATAACATAACTAGAAACAATAAAAAAATATGAAATAAAAATACGAAAGTAATATAACAAAAGAAAATCCTAAATCTTAGGTTGCCTCTCAAGGATTGCTTAGTTAACTTCTTTAACTCGACGTATCTTTCACTCATGGTAGTTCAAATGAATCATTTGATTGTAGCCTAACTACAAGTTTCATAACTTGTAAGTAAGCTACCTAACTGTGCTTTCTACCACTTTTCTTCCTCGTTTTCTTCTTTTGATTATTCTTTTGATTTTATGGCTTCTTGGGTGGGTCCTTATAAGTTGAACTTTGCAACACTATGTCAAAAATTTTCTCTTACTTAATAGTATCCATAATTTCAAAAGGATTTTCTTTAACGTCACAGACTCTAAATGTAATCCTCTTGTCTCCCACTCTTAAAGTTAACTCGCCTCCATCAATGTTTATAAGAGACTCGGTGGTTGCTAAGAATGGTTACCTAAGGATAATTAGTATCTCTGAATCTTCATCTACGTCTAGGATTGTAAAATCAATAGGAAAGGTGAATTTATCAACCTGGATAGGTACATCCTTGATTATGCCTCTAGGATGGTGAAGTGACCTATCAGCCATTTGTAAGCACATCTTAGTCAATGTTAGTTCACCTAATTCCATATTTTTGCACAGAGTGTAAGGCATCATACTCATGTCAGCTCTTAAATCTATAAAAACCTTGTCAACTTTAACACTACAAATAGTACAAGGAATATAAAAGTTCCCTAGGTCACCTTGTTTTTATGTTAATGTTGTTACCTTGTTGGAGCTCTCTTTGATTAATGATTCACTCTCTAACTTCATTGGGTTTTTTTTTGTTTAATAACTTCTCTTTTATATATTCAACAAAGGCAAGTCACGTACTTAGTTTTCCTATATATTAAGGACCTTATTTAACTCTACTTCTTTTGACTTTCTCTACACTAAGATAGGGTATGAAATTGTAAGTTGATACTCCTCAATTTTCTTCATATTATATTTACTTTGCATGAAATTTTTGTTAGCTCTTTTTTGATTTATAACTCTTTCTTTTCCTTTGGAAGCTTTCTTTGAAATATCCCTTTATTTACGAAACCAACCTTTGTCTTTCCTTTATTCTCAAATTCGCATTGGTCAATTTTCATTTTAGTAAGGATTTCCTTATTTTTACATTGTTAGTGCTTTCCTTAATCAGCACTTCACTCTCTAATTTCTTCGGTTTTTCTTCATTTAATAACTTCTCTTTTTTAGATTCAGAAAAGGCAATTCAATGCTTAGTTGTCCTATTATATCAAGGACCTCATTCAACTCCGTCCCTTTTGACTTTCTTTATGCTAAGATGGGGTATGGGATCTTGTTTGATACTCCTTGACTTTCTTTAGATTATATTTACTTTATATGAAATATTCGTTAACCCTTTTTTGAATTGTAACTTTTCTTTTTATTTTGGAAGCTCTTTTTTAAAATGTACCATTCATAAAGCCAACCTTTGTCTTTTCTTTATTCTCAAATTCATGTCATTCAGCTTTCATTTTAGTAACGATTTCCTTATTGTTACCTTATTGAAGCTCTCTTTAATTAATGCTTCACTCTCCAACTTCTTCGATTCCTCTTTGTCTAATAACTTCACTTTTATAGATTCAGCAAGGGCAAGTCAGTATTTAGTTATCCTATTATGTTAAAGACCTCATTCAACTTTACTTTTTTTTACTTTCTCTACATTAAGATAGGGTATGGATTGCAAGTTGATACTACTTAATTTTCTTCATATTATATTTACTCTATATCAAATGTTCATTAACACTTTTCTAATCTTTAACTCTTTTATTTTCTTCTATAAGCTCTCTTTAAAACGTCCCTCCATTCATGAAACTAACCTTTGTCTTTTCTTTATTCTTAAATTCGCGTCGGTCATCTTTCATTTTAGTAAGGATTTCTATTAATTTTGCTTTAATTCTTGCATCCCTTTCTCCTTCAGCTTATGTGAATTTCTTTTTAATGGCCTTGGTTATTTCCATAACCCTTTCCTTCGGATTTGTTTTAGTTGTGCTAGGAAAACTCTCTTTAGGTCTCTCCACTATAGATTTGTCGAGTTGGTCAAATGTTTTCTCCAATTTTTTATTGATGCTTTGTTTTGTTGATGTTTCGTCTTTAAATCATAAATGAGTTCCAGTATCAACTCATCCATCCCCGGTATCCTTGGTTCTGATGTTTGTGATTAAAATCCAGGTGGAGGGTTATTTCTTTGTTATCCCCGATTTCCCCATAAGAAGTTGGGGTGGTTCCTCCATTCCGAATTGGATGTGTTATTATAGGGGTTATTTTGGTTTCTTGGAGCATTACCCAAATAGGCTACGTGTTTAGGTTGATCGGATTGACAATCTTATCTTGGGTGATCTAACCCACATGATCCACACTGCATCACTCTTCCCTATAAAGCCATAGTAATATTGTTTATCTTCTTGCTCAGGGCTTCCACTTAACTCACCAGTCTCACTACCGTATCTACTTCGTATACTCCAAATGACCTGTTGGTGGTTTGTGCTCTAGTTGAGCACCATTAGTAGTTATTCATGGCCATATCCTCTATTAAATCTTGGGCCACTTTAGTTATCTTGTTTTTCAGCATCCCTCTAGCTATTGCATCGATTAACTGCCTAATGTTTTGACTTATCCCGTTATAAAATGTTTGGATTTCCATTCGCAGAGGCAATCCATGATATGGGCATCGTTGAAGCACCTCCTCAAAACTCTCCTAAGTTTCGTACAGTGATTCTCGTTCAGTTTGAAAGTAAGACAAGATGTCATTCCTTAACTTCATACTCTTCGCAGGAGGAAAGTATTTTAATAACAAAATTGTGCAACTTGATCCTAGGTGGTAGTGACAAAGATGGTATAGAATTGAGCCACTGTTTTGGTTTTCCTCTTAAAGAGAAAGGAAATAAACGCAATCTGATGGCATCATCATTTGCTCCATTTATTTTAAACATAACTTAGATCCCTAAAAAGTTAGAGATTTGTGCGTTAGGGTCTTTATCTCAGAACCTATCAAATTGGATTGACTGTTGCACTATTTGAATGATGCTCAGCTTGATCTCAAAATTGTTCGCGTGTATAGTCGATCTCACGATGCTGGATTCTGTGCCATTTAAGTTTGGCATAGCATAGTCAAACATTATCCACAATTGGTCCACCATATTGTGTGATTCTTCAATGTTCGCGTGACATTCCAAACCCTTTATTCATTGATTTAGTTCATACTCCTTAAGTTTTTTCTATGACAGTTCCTACGCATAGTTCTTTGTATCTCAGGATTTATGTTAAATAAGTTCTCAATGTTACTCCGGGTCATAAACTAACCTAGTCTCTAACCTAAACTAATGAAATAACATATCTAACAAAAATATATTAAATAAAGTAAAGTAAAAACAAGTACTTAAATAAAAATTTTTAATAAAAACAAATAATTAAAGCAAATTAACAATCAAAAGAAATGATTAAAGTAATAAAACTCAAGTGTTCCTAATATCACCATCTATAATAAAGACCCCAAAAAGTTATGGCCAAAACGCTAGGAGTATTCAAGGAAACCGAGAATCCTAATACAGAATTTCACTAATCATAGGAAAACTTACCACTTTCTTTCAATCTTTTGGAAAATTGCAAGCTTTCTTCAACTCATCCTCCAAACTATGGAAAATCAGCTGCACCCTTCTTCTCTCAAGCTTGGCTGAAACCTACTTTTGGCTCTCTCATTTTCTTCTTTTGTTTTTCACTCACTGGTAACTCATTTTCACTCTCACAGTTATAACAAAAAGAATGAAACAATTATCTTAAGTTTACTCCTTTAACACATAACACATGTCATCTTCCATCATAAATCATCAATCCACTATTCAACATGTAAAAAGATCAATTTACCCCTAATCACTACATAAAAAGACCAAATTGTCCCTCAATGAATTTAATTCACCAACTAACCTAATTACAATCAGAAAATATTCCAAATTGACTATAAAATACTCTTATTAGGGTCAATACGTATTAACTAAATGCTTTTAAAAATATGTTCAAATGGGGTTAAAAACATCAATATCCATTATTTTCCGAAAAAGACATTTTAAGTCCTAAACTTCCTGAATTCCCAAAATCCATCCAATTGGAACTATTTTCAATTTGTTTCAATACCATTAGAAATACTTATTATAAATATTTTCAATTCTTTTCAAGGTCAAATCCTCAAAAATCACTATTCACGTAAAAAAATACTACTCAGTGAACATAAAAATTTACCTTTATTGAAAAGAAAAGTTTGTAGTTTTACAATCACCCCTCTTTATACAAATTTCGTCCTCGAAATTTAACTAGGCATACACGTTTAAAAACAATTGGGGATACAATGTACACATATGTTGTTCAGGCTCCCATGTAACTTCTTCTACTGTAAGATTCCTCTATAGTACTTTAACCAAAGGAATGATCTTATTATATGGGACCTATTTTCTATGGCCAAGGATTTGTACTAGTTCCTCTTTAATAGTCAAATCTTCCTTTAGTTTTATTGGTTGTTCTGTGATTACATGTAAAGGGTCTATTAGATACTTGCGAAGCATAGATACATTAAAGACATTGTGAATTCTTGCAAACTCATCTGGTAGCTTCATTCGATATGCCACTGACTCAACTTTTTCTGTGATTTCATATGGTCTAGTGTAATGCAGACTTAGCTTACCATGTTTCCCAAACTTAAGTACACCTTTCCAAAGGGAAATTTTGAAGAATACTCTATCTCCAATTTCAAACTCAAGATCCTTACGAATATTATTTGCATAGCTTTTCTGCCGATCTTGGCTATCCTTAATCTGTTTAGAATAACTTAAATTTTATCTGTTGTCACTTGTAGAAGCTCTGGATCTAATAGTTTCCTTTCATCCACCTCATCCCAACATACTGGAGTTCTACACTTTCTTCCATAAAGTGCCTCATAAGGGGTCATACCAATGCTGGCTTGATAATATTACTATACGCAAACTCCATCAGTGGTAGGAGTGTGCCTCAACTCCCTTTGAACTCTATGACACAGGATGTAATCATAATGCCTGAATAGTTCTCTCTGAATGATCATCCATCTGAGGGTGAAAGGCAGTGCTAAACTTTAAGTGTGTACCTAAGGCATTTTGTAAACTAGGTCAAAATCTTGATGTAAACCTAGTATCACGGTCTAAGACAATAGAAATTGACATACCATGGAGTCTCACTATCTCATCCACATAAAACTAGACTAACTTATTTAAGGGTTAATCATTCTTAATTAGAAGGAAATATGCAGACTTTGTTAAGCTGTCCACTATCACCCATATAGCATCGCGCCCCTTTTGATTCCATGGAAGTCCTATAACAAAATCTATAGTAATCTTCTCCCCTTCCATTCTGGGATAGGGATGGGCTGCATTAATCCCACAGGCTTCTGATGTTCTACTTTTCCTTACTAACAGGTTAGACACTGAGAAACGAACTCTGCTACTTCCTTTTTCATTCCTCTCCACCAATAATGTTCTTTAAGAGTGTGGTACATTTTTGTGCTACCCGGATGCATAGTGTAAACTAAGGAGTGACCTTCCTCTAAGATCTCTTTCTTTATTTCTTCTACTTCCAGTACATATAATCGTTGTCCCCTCACCACTGTACCATCTTCCTTGATAGTAAGATCCATTCTCTGCCCTGTCTCAACTTCTGTATTTAATTTCATCAACCATAAATCTTGTTTTTGTCTCTCTCTAATTTGATCCACCAATTAATGCTGTTGAATCTGTCATATCCAATTTCACTCCCAGAGACCTCATTTCCATAAGAAGTGGAAGATATATCGTCTTCAGTTGTGCTATCAGATAGGTAGGTCTCCTACCCAAGGCATCAGCCACTACATTGGCTTTTCCAGGATGGTACTCTATCTTATAATCATAATCTTTTATTAACTCTAACCATCACCTCTGCCTCATGTTCAGTTCCTTCTCAGTAAACAAATATTGTAGACTCTTGTGATCAGTGAAAATACTACAAGGAACACCATATAAGTAATGCCTTCATATTCTCAATGCAAAAACTACTGCTGCCAATTCTAAATCATAGGTGGGATAGTTCTATTCATGCTTCTTTAATTTCCTAGAAGCATAGGCTACAACCTTATTATTCTATATAAGTAAGCACCCTAATTTATGTCTTGAGGCATCCCTATACACTACTAATGCATCAGTCCTTATTAGTGATGTGAGTATAAGGGTTGTTGTCAACCTTTCTTTTAATTCATCAAAACTTCATTGACAAGCATCTAACCACCCAAATCTCTCCTCTTTTAGCGTTAACTTGGTCAGTGGACTTGTTATTTTAGAAAATCCTTTAACGAATTTCCTATAATAGCTTTCCAATCCCAGAAAGCTCCTAATTTCTGACACAATGTTAGGAGGTATACAATTAGTAACAACTTCAATCTTTTAGGGATCCATTCTAAGTCCTTCAATTGAGATGACATGTGTTAAGTCAAAAGGACTTTACGATGATTAATTTTGATGACAATCAAATAATAATAATGTTAGAAACAAATGAACGTGATTGACAAGTGTGTTAAGTGTGCAAACACAAAGACTATATAGATATAGACGCAGATGTAGACGCAAAGACTATATAGACACAGACGCAAACATAAGACTATATAGATGCAGACGCAGACGTAGACGCAGAGACTATATAGACACAGAGGCAGAGGTAGACGCAGACGCAGAGATTATATAGACATAGACACAGACGTAGACGCAGACGCAGACGCAGAGACTATATAGATGCAGATGCAAAGGCAACACAGACACAAAGAAGATATAGAAGAAACCACGAAGATACACTAGCACGTCAGACAGTTATTTAGTCAGAGTTAGTTACATAACTCAACTAAATGACGGTTACCTAGAAGCGGTTATCAAGAATCAAGAAGCTGTTATCAAGAGCAAAGAAGCAGTTAGAGACGAAGGCTATAAATATTAGTTGCAATCGAAGATGTAAAAAAGTTAGAAAAACTGAGACAAGTTAGAAAGCTAGATAATCTGAGAGAAAAGTCTTACTGTGCTTATCTAGAATAGAGCTAACATTACTATAACAAAAACTCACAATCTTTTTCTAATAAGAGAAAGAAAAGGCTGATAGCCTGGAGAGGCTAAGATAGTGAAATAATATTTTGAAAGAGACCTTAAGAGGATCTAGAAGGGAAGAAAGAATACTTGTAATTGTTTGAAGAATAGTGGAACATTCAGACGAATTCTTAGGACTGGACGTAGCCCACGGTTTGGGGTGAACTAGTATAAAAATCGCATTGTCTATTCTCTACTCTTTACTTTAGTTTACTTTGTTGTTAAAAATCATATAGAAATAATTTGCGATTTAACTAAGTAATAATTTGTGATATCTTTTCAAGAAAGAGAAGTTCTTTTCAAGATTTTATATTAAAATGGAGGATACACCATTCAACCTCCCTTTGTTGTGTATCTAGTTTCTTGTACATAAAGTCTATACTAATGTGTGATTTACTTCACAAGAGACTTAAAGAGGCTCTTTATACGTATGTGGGCTTTTATTTTGAGAGGATGACGAGCTCCAAGCCTATTAGTGGAGAGTTTAATGGAATTGAGCTCAAACTAATCCATTTTACTCAAATCCTTGGACCGAATACACTTAGAGCTTAAAGACAAGAAGATTTGGGCTATTTTAATGCTTCATTACTTAAGCCCAAAAGCATATGGATCCAGTAGTGGCGCAACACATCATACCTATTTATTTAGTTTTGAACTTTGTTTCTTTGGGCTTCCATATATTTTAGCCCAACCTTTTATTATTTAACCTAGGTATAAATATGTGTTTTTAGGTCAAAATTTTCAGAACTTTTTAGATTATAATTGTTGAAAAGTCGTCGGCTTCAATAGGGAGAAACATTATTCTCTTGTTCTTGTTACCTTTCGAACCATCTTTCACTTATCAATTGCTTCCCCAATTGCGACGTGTTGATTGTTCGTTTCTCTGGGTTTTACTTTTATCATCGGGATTGTTTGGAACAAGTTTCTAAGAGGTGTGGTGTCGTAGAAATCAAACCTTGCGTATCCTTATTTTTCTTGTTTGTTGAATTCGAAATTTTCATCCTTCTTAATACCTCGAGGTCGAAAACACACCAAAACAAAATACCTATCGAAAACTTCATCAAATCGTCATCAATCCTTCCGCGGTGTGCATTATTTGGTATCAGAGATGGTTTTGAGGAGAATTCTTATTCAACTCTATCAAAATTCGAGAAACCACCGCCATCACCGTCTAATTATCGTTGTATCATCAATTCAGGTGTGAATTAACTTTTGACCTAAGATTTCAATCTTTCTTCTTGTTTTTATTTTAGTTAGGGTATTTAATTATTTGTAAAAAACTTTCAGCTTATAACGAAAAAAAAAGTTGAAAAAAAGTTCAAAAAACAAAAAAAAAGTCGAGAAAAAAGTCTGAAAAACAAAAAACAAAAAAATCCGAAAAAAGTCTGCAAAAAAAGAATCGAAAAAAGAAAGGAACCCAAAAAAAAGTCAAAAAAATTCTGAAAAAAAATTTGGGAAAAACTGAAAAGAAAAAAATCGAAAAAATTTTTTTCGAAAGTTTTTAGATTTGCTAGCTTATTATTGGTTGTTGATTTGGGTTGCTTGTTACTTGTTATTTGAGGTACATTTGGGAATATTGATTTGTTGAAGTTGTGGTTCTAATTGTAACTTGGATTTCAAAGGCTATTGAGTGGTAAAAGGCAAGAGTGTGTGAGCTTATTTGAGGGAGTCATTGCCTTTACTTAAACACAAAGGGAGTGACCAATTCTTGAGTGAAACACGTGAGGGAGTGTGTGAGGTTGTTTATCACTAACCTTGTTTTACAGGTATATCATTTTATTTACAATGTTACAGAGAAGTAGTAACGATGACAACCAAGGGGGAGATGCAACTATCGCTTTCACTTTGAGAGCTATGCAGCAACAATTTGAGAGGTTCAATCTAGCCTTAAATGAGGTTAGGGGACAATTGGATGAGCTCAGGCAAGGGAGACGCGAGGAACCTCAAGGCAGGCGTGTAGATGTACGTCAGCGGCAACCACCACCTTGTAGACAACTACGATAGTATGAGCCTGAGGAGGAGGAGTTTGATGAGGAGGAGGAGGACTATGAAGAGCGCATGCCTAGGAGAGCTCGAAGAGGAGAATCCCTCAATAGGCAAGATGGAGACCTCAAATCCATCAAGATGCAGATCCCAGCATTTAAGGGGAGGAATGATGCTGAGACATACTTGGAGTGGGAAAGGAAGGTTGATTTGGTCTTCGAGTGCCATAAGTTCTCAGAGGAGAAGAAGGTAAAACTTGCTGCTGTTGAATTTACAGATTATACACTAATATGGTGGGATCAGCTTGTGACCTCTAGGAGGAGGAATGGAGAGAGACACTTGGGCAGCAATGAAGGCATGCATGAGGAAGAGATTTGTGCCTTCTCACACAAGGGTCTAAGTCAGTAGAGGACTACTACAAGGAGATGGAGATTGCTATGATCCGTGCTAATATAGTGGAGGACCCCGAGGCCACCATGGCAAGGTTCTTGAGTGGATTGAATAGGGAGATAGCAAATGTGGTGGAGTTACAACATTACTTGGAGATTAAGGACATGGTGAATATGGCCATGAAGGTGGAGAGACAGCTCAAAGCTAGAACGACAGCAAGGAAAGGGGCAAGTTCTAGTTATTCATAGAACTCAAAATGGCCCAAAAAGACAGAAAAATCAAAACACAATTCTTCCAAATTCTGGGTTTTCATAAAACTTATTTTAAAAACTCATACTTCTCCTTCAATTTGTTCCTATTCATCGTTGGAGGTTATAAACACCAAAACAATTCTGGGTTTTCATGGTGGATTAAAACTACACCTTTCTTAATACCCAATCGAATCTTATTCGATTTTTCTTCCGGGTATTTCCAGAACAAATTTCCAAAAACAAAAAGGAACATATACGGAGTAAATTCGCAGATAAACCCAACCAGAAAATTCAACCTCCAAGCGCGATCTCCATCACCAAGTTTCCAGAATCCACATTCAAAAACACGTAGGAAAAATAAGGAGAACGTGGGATGAGTTTTCTCAGAACCAAAATCGCAACAAGTGTTGTTTTGTAGAAAACAAAAACACATCCAAAAAAACGCAATCGCAAGCAGAATCAACCAACAATTGATTTTTCTAAACACACGACTCGTAAATAAGAAAGTGTATAGTCCAGTAGCCAGATTTGCAGATGCACCCAAAGTAACCACAAAAATGGCATAACAAACTCGAAAAACTACTATAGGTTTCTCAAACCCAACTTCTTCAACCTATTCTATATGTGAGACCCATTAGGTTCTCAAATATGTTGGCAATTTATCTTTAATTCTCTAATTAAACAATTTATAATCATAGATCAAGATTGGCGTCTAGCAACTCGTCATGACCACCCAAATATTTAGGAATGTCAAAGTGGTTTTGACTAACCTTTCTGTGCATGATTTTTCCGTATAAT
>JAOTJB010000002.1:22192426-22203852 GCA_027123815.1 Erythroxylum minutifolium | reverse complement strand
AGCCATTAGAATGGCTGTCCTGGGACGTCCATGGCCTCGTCTGTGCATCGTGTTGTGTATTCGACAAAATAAAAAATATGTAATGCTTTCAATTTATAAAATCATATACATATAAATCACAACATTTTATTGGTTACCTCACTTTTAAAATAATGTAAAAACCTTAAAACACAAAGGAGGCAACTCATTTTTAAAAAAACTGGGCTCTGATACCAACATTACAGGCCTTTACCTGTAATGACTACGTGACCTACCCATAACTCCATAAGGACCCTCCAGTCAATATCTGAATTGGCTGGAAAGTTCCCGTGAAGCTAAGCCTATTGCCCTTGTTAAGGAAAAGCTTCAACTCAACAATAAGAAATGTAAACAGTGAAGTTTTGTTTTTCAATTTATTAAAAATTTTGGCAGCACAACGGTTGTAGTTTGACATCCTAAAAATTTCAAAATACTTGTAAAAGTTCAAAACAATTCTATTATCACATTAATTTCTCAACTTCAAATTGTGGATTTCAAATCCACTCAGATGTTGTCTCAAATAGTTACATATATAAACTTTGAAAAGCTAAAACAAAGTCATACATTCCATTTAAAAAAACTTTATAGACATCCATTCTTTATACAAATATACTTTCAAAAACATGTTCAAAGGTATGCAATAGTTCTCGAAAAAATGTACAACGAAAAATAAAAATGCCTACACAACAGCACTTGACGAAGTTTACTACTCGCGAGGTGGAGACCCTACTACTAAAGCCCCTGAGAGTGCACCTCGAAGGTTTTATTTAAAAACCGAAAATAAATGGTGAGCTAAACGAGCTCAATGAGTATTATTGGTTTCCAATAAAAACATTTATACAAATATTAACCTCTATAAAAGAAAACAATTTCTTTTCTTTTGAAGTAATAAACAATGTTCTTACAAAACACATTCTTTTCTTTTCATAAGATCATTGCATAAATAAAACAAAACATTTTTTTTGAGATCAAGTTCCACTTTTCTTGTAAAGTATATAGCTAGGGTAATCAATACTTTCATGAACTTTCTTTTTAAAACATAGCCTATCACTAATTTTCTTGACCATATGGTACCCTTAGGTGTAAGACCACGGAGCTGGTTCTGCATCGCTTACCCATGCCTAGTTAACCTCTATATACTGATTGTTATGAAGTTAGTTCTACATCGCTTACCTATAACGACATTAGCACTATATATAAATCAGTGGTTACGGAGCTAGATCTATATCGCTTACTCGTAACAGTGCTAGCACATCATATACTCCACACATGCAGAAGGTGACTCACAGGACATACTGACAGATACAACACCACCCATGTTAGTGACATACGCCCCCTAAACACCTCCATGCTTGTTAGGATGTACTCTAATCTATATAATCGTATGTATAAAGACCTAACGACATACCATAGGCTAAATCACAATTAATACATATGTACCCCTTGTTTCAATACCAATTAAAAACATATTCAAAATCCATTTCTATGCCAATTTAAAGCATATGCAATGTTCAATTCAATTCTAATTCAAAGCATGTATACATCTCATTAGTTTTCAAGTGCATCCAAAACACAATTCAATGCTAAATCAAACCATATGTAAACCTCATAATGATTAACTTTTAAATTCAAGTAGTAGCCCCAATGGAGTTTTTCATAAACAGAGTTTACGTAGTAAGGTAAAAACCATCTTAACAAATCAATTTAAATACACACTCACTGTTTGTCATTTATCGTGAACCACCATCATGTGTTCAGTGCTTTTCCTTTATTATTCTTAAGTCTACAGTGATGAGAAAACTTTATTGTCTTACTCAGCTATGAGGGAGACCCTTGAAGGGTTCCTAAAACCTGGTAAGTACATCTATAACTTACCACCTTGTTTTACAAATTTTATAAAAAAGGGATTAGCCAAAATCTTAGCATTTAGTAAGATTAAAATTCTATTTTCCTTTCATTCAACCATTAAACTACATCCATAATTTATATATGTTATCTTCTTTCCATTTAAATAACGTACATAATATATACACTATGTTTTCCTTATATTGAACCATTGAACTATGTACAACATACATGCTGCCCTTGAATAGCCATTAAGCCACATATAGAGCATCTACATGCTGCTAATTAACATCCATTGAATAACATACATAAGATATAGATATAAATGTTGTTTTCCTCTCCATTTACCATGTCGTCTTTCTCTTCATTTAACCATGCCTCCACTTGTTCCTTAATTTTAACATATTAAATGTTCAAATTAGGTTTTGAAGTCTTCTATACATTTGTTCTCCTATGTCTCTAATTTTTATATCATTAAAATTCGTTCCATTTCAACTTCTAAATTATGAAAGATTTACCAAACATCACAAGTTGCTTCAACACAGGGACAATATTAGGTTACCATAATCAATCATGCTTTTCAATATTGTTTAACTAGAATTAAGTTTAGGTCTCTTCTAGATATGTTTACTACTATGTATTAAGTTTCATTTATAGTTAGAATCACCCAATTTGAGTTCTTTAAACTAAGTTATGGACAAAACACTAAGACTGTTCAAGGAAACTGAGAATCCTAATACAGAATTTCACTAAACAAAGTTAGGATCACTTTCTTTTAATCTTTTGGAAAATTACAAGCTTTATTCAAATCATCTTCCAAACCATGGAAAATTAGTTACACCCTTCTTCTCTTAAGCTTGGACAAAACCCACTTTTAGCTCTCTCCTTTTCTTCTTTTGCTTTTTACTCACTGGTAACTCATTTCACTCTCACGATTATGACAAAGAGAAAGAAGCAATTGTCTTAAGTTTACTCTTTTAACACATGACACATGTCATCTTCCATCATGAAACATCAATCCACTATTCAACATGTAAAAAGATCAATTTGCCCCTAATCACAATGCAAAAAGACTTAATTGCCCCTTAATAAATTTAATTCACTGACTAACCGAATTACAATCAAAAAATATTCCGCAACGGGTTTATCATCAAATTAACCATGACATACTCTTATTAGGGTCAATAAGTATTGACTGGATGCTTTCAAAAAATATTCAAATGGGGTTAAAAAAATCAATATCTATTATTTTCCAAAAAGAGAATTTTAAGTCCTAAACTTCCATAATTCCCAAAATCCATCCAATCCAAATTATTTTCAATCCTTTTCAGTTCCGTTAGACTATAATACTTATTATGAATATTTTCAATTCTTTTCCAGGTCGGATCCCCCAAAATCACTATGCACACAAAAAATACTATTTAGTGAACATAAAAATTTACCTTCATTGAAAGGAAAGGTTTGGGTTTTACAGTGAATTTCTTAAATACATCAAGAAATAGCAAATTATTGATCTAGTTTATTGCTTTTCAAATGTTAAGGACATGTAACTTTGAGAGGTGGTTATTGAAAAGCCTGTGCTTGATCTGCCTTCTTACCTTTAACATTTTCTTTGCTAAACATTTTTTTAGAGAATACTTCTTTTCTTTAGTCTTGTTAGACTGTTCAAGCTTCACAAATGTCTTTATTTCTTTACCACTTACAAAAGTAATTTCTTTGCCATACTTATTTCCATCTCCTTTTGGATTCACCGCAAAAGTACTAGGAAATTTTCTTAATGATTTTTAGAAAATATATTAACCATTTGAATAATTTATACTTCAAGCATACAAATTTTTCCAACTGTTTCTAAGAATTAGTTTTATTCTAATTCAAAAATTAAGTGTGAAAAGTTGACAATTTATTAATTGCTTTTTTAGGTTCACGTTTTTCTTTTCTAATAGGTTGTTATGTTCAGACTATAACACATTTTAATTGTTTCTTCAAAATAAGTTTAGGTGACTATGACATATACTAAGCTTGCTCCATTTATATCTATAAATTTGGCATTTATAACTTTAATGTTATTACAAAATTCAAAAACTAGAGAAGATGTTTAGATAAGGTTAACTATTAGATAGCTATTTTGCAGTCATTTGGCAAGATAAGCAATATAAGTTATGATATTAGTGATAACATCTATCTCATATATCCTTATTACCTTTTTTGACATGTTTCTTTCACTAAACTATTAATTGTTAGTTTACATAACTTTTAGAAATTCATATGCTTCTTCTCGGTTTTCCTTATTAAAGCTCCTTATGCAATTGCGTCAAAGTTCTTCTAATGCCACTCAATCAATTGTAAAATTATAAATTATCTTCAACTTAGGAAAACTATGATGAGGGCCCCATCTCAACAACTGCTTTTATGTCTCTTGTGCTTTATGTAAAATCTTGCCTTTATATTAAGCAAAGTTATTAATCTCAATGCACACTAAATCTTGAGGTAAAGAATTTAACTAGTTATTTTATTTATCTTTGAAAAATACAGGAAAAAAGGTAAAGGTGAAGGGCTTCATCATTGACTCACTATATATGAAAGTGTCACAATCTTAAGAAAATTTGTGTTGATATTTATAAAATAATCCAATTAAATTCAATTGCTTGAATCATCTGCAACATTATTACTTTCAATTCAAAATTATTCTCCTGAATGGTAAGATTCCTCATCATTGATTAAATATTGGCCAATGACAAGCCATAATCTCTTAAAGCCTTTGGTTAATTGACAGCTTTTGGATTGTTTAAAGTTTGGTTACTCAGTGGTATGTCATTCTTATTTCTTGATATTAGGACCAACTATAGGTTCTTATGATTGAATGATAGCTTCTCTCTTGTCTTTCCATTTTTTTGATACCCGGTTTATATATGAGATAAGAGGAACTATATTATTGCTTTTAAACTATTATAAGAATCTAAACTAAGTTCATGTAAAACATCGAACAAGAAAAAGAGAATAAATAAAATAAAATAAAAAGTAAAAATATAGTTATTTGGTACTTTTAACTTAGTTATTTTATAGCCCAATAATTTAAAAAAACCATAATATGAAAAAATTAAATAGCATAAACATGTTATGATTCATGATTTAAAAAGGCAAAAGTACTAGGAATTAAATAAAAATAATCTCAAATTTCATCTCCACGCTCTTCCAATTTTTGTATGTGTTCTCTTCTTCTCTCAATCTATACCACAAAACATTTTTTAAAAACATCTCCCAAATAATATAAAAATAAACCTCCCCTTTCAAAAGCCCTAAAATCTTCTATCTATATCTCCTTTTAAAATTAGGTCACTTCAAGTCCAAAGTTTCTTTATATATTTAATTTCACTAGCATAAAAAAAAGTAGTTTTAGGGGTTCAAAGGCACTATTAAAATTAATTATATAGTGAACTCTCATTCATATTAGCATCAAAGTTCTAATATTTCTATAATTTTATTGGCATTAAGAACAAAAGAGCTTCTTCTAAGTGTAGGGGTGCTTATACTTTTGCCAATCAGTACTTGAAAAAGGCTCCACCAAAGTTGTTATGACTTGTATTTTCTAATTATTTCCATTTCTTGATCCTCTATTTTGCTCTAATTATCTAACAAAATGATGCTAACTACAAACATGCATAAAAACACAAAAGTTACCTAATTTAAAGTATTAAATTAGTGGATATAAACTCACTCATCATCTCCCTATTCCTAATAAAGCCAAAGACAAGTAAACAAGTGAATATTCAAGCAATATGATATGTTCATATTTTGAAGCTATAAAATCATACCAACTAGTTTTCAAATATGGATTTGTTCTAAAGTTAGAAAATTTTTGCTAACAAATTCTAAAAGTTTGATTTCAATTTTTACATTAGATAGGTTAGACTTTAAATTTCATTTTATAAATTATATATTTGACCCTTTCTTTAATGATAAAATACTTAGGTATTTCTATGATGGTTTATATAGAGATGATTTTGATCCCACTTAAGAATGCAATAAGCATTATAAAATTAGTGTTATATTGATTGCATTAAGTAAGAAAACAGACAAGTCTACTAAATGTGTCACTAAAAGTGGGAAGACTCTTGAGATCATATACAATTAATTTCTTTAGACCATTTTCTACCCCTTATTTGAGTGCTTAAAAGTATTTTTCATAAATGACCACTCTAGGTTTATTTTTCTTTATCTTTTTCATACTAAGTCAAAGGCACTAAATGGCTTTATGGTTTTGAAAGAATCAGTGGAGAAATAAAAGTAAAGATTGATTAAGATTATAAGATATGATATGGGCGGACAATATTATGGTAAATTAATGTAAATGGGACAACATAAGTGTTTAGTTACTATATCTATTTATAAAGGATGCTTTATTCAACAATATATGATGTTAGACATAGCATAATAAAATGGCATAGTAGAAAAAAGAAATTATAACCTTATAGATATTTTCACAATCATCATTAGTAATTCATATCTCTTATTAAGTTTATAGAGAAGACTTAAAAGTTATAGTTTATATCTGAACTATGCTTCCATTAAAATTTTTATCCTAAAGCTCTTTTAAGACGTGAAATTAATGAAAACCAAGTTTAAGACACTTACACATATGAGATTTTACCTACCTAAGCCTTCCATCTACTTTATGAAAGTGAAAGATAATAAGTTACTATAATAATTGATGCTACTGCTTTATGGAGTCGTATAATGTGGGATTATCACGTACAATCATAAAAAAACGATAATCAATAATTATTATATTAAATATGCAAATAACCTCAAAGGATTGAGATTTCATTATCCTCAAATATACCAATAATAGTTAAAGCTAGAAATGGAATGTTTCTTGTGCATTTTGAGTTTATTAGGAGTACTCCATATCTAGTTGAATTAGATGAGTCATCAAGGTCTTATGATATATAATAGATGCATATTTGACTATAACTTTACACCCATATTTGATGTATTTTGCTTCATATTTTATACTTTTATCATATATTTGGCACTTAGTTCCTTCCAAGAATGTTTATAGAGCATAATTGCCTTCACAGACTTAACGGAGAAGAATTCAGACAAAAACACGACATAAATCGAAGAGTTTATGCACAAAAGGGGTGCATGGCCATGCATGTACCTATGAACATCTCTTATACCATGCAAATTTGTGATTTCTAAAGAATTTGGTCTTGCATGATTTGATGTAAAACCGTACATTAGACTGTGCATCATCCAAACCCCTAGAATTTAAACTAAAAGATGATTTCAGACAAAAACATTCTTAAACTCTCAAAGGCAACTCAAGAGGTGATTTTAACCCAAAAGAGTGGGAAACACGAAGAGTTCATTGTAAGATCCATCATAATACAAGATTAACCTCTATGTCGCAATAATACTTGATAGAAGGCAACCAGGGAGATTTAAATTTTTTATCTCATTGTTTTCAATTTTTTTCCTTCTTTGTATGTTTGATTTCATATTCTGGTGTCTAACTAAATATCTTATTAGTATTTAGGATAGATGAACCTTATGTTAATACTTTGATATGATTTGATTATTTTATTAATGCACTTGATTAATTGATATATTGTGATCAAATTACATGTTTTAGTTATGTTTTAATAGATCCGGAATATTATATCATTAGCTAATTTCATCAGAGAGATTGAAAAATAGTGTTTATGAATAGATCTATAGTAAGTGGAAGGAGTTGATTGCAACACCAGAGATAGGATGATATAAATCTTCCAGATTGGTATCAAATCTAATAGAGGGATTCATAAATCGATAAAGCAATCCTATAAACTTTGACCTAAGTAATTCAATTGAAAATATTAGGATTAGTTGTTAATAGACCCAAGTTCAGCTATTAACATACCATAGGAATCTCCACAGTCTAATAAATCAGTAAGAAAATTTCACGATAATAAATCAATATATTAAGGTATAGGGGGATTCGAAACCTAGATACTAATTTTCTTATATCAATAATTTACTAAGTGTTTGCTTTAATTATCTTATTAAATCCTACTGCTTGTTTATTTTATTTATTTAAGTTTTAGTCTCTTTAGTTCAAAAATCATAATCAATTCATAAACTAGATAATAGATTAACGATAATTACTTGTAATCACTATCCTCATAGGATCGACTTATATTTGTCAGTACTAGCTATAGCTACACTATGCACTTACATTAATTTATAAGTGACACACTTAGAGAAAGTGAATCAAGTTTTTGGGGTCATTGTCGAGGACGGTGATATTGGGAAAATCATAGTTTTATTAATCTATTCATTACTTTACTTTCTTTTACTCTATTTTATTTTAGCTTTTGCTTTACGTTATTTAATTTTTTTAGTTTGGTAGTTTATTTTCTTAGTTTTAGACTTAGATTCCAGTTCAGTTTACATTTAAGAACCTACTAGACATAGACCATGAGATTGAAAGAATTGGGCTAAGGAATCTTCATAAGACAAATCTGTGATATTTTGAGCCAGATCGTCGAATAGAAGATTTGGAAGGACACATAGACACTAAGGAATCTTACAATATAGCGAACCAATTGTAGACAATGTTTAACTACGCTAGGCTAGACTTAATTGGTGTGGAATCCAATGTAGTGAAACCGAATATTTAGGCGAACAATTTTAAGAGCTGCGATACCTTTAAAATAAATTAAGCAAATGATGACGCCATCAGACTACTTTTATTCCCATTCTCCTTAAAAGGAAAGGCTAAATAGTGGCTAAACTTGATGCCACGTTCATCACTTACCACCTGAGATCAAGTGGTGGAAAATTTCTTCCTAAAGTACTTTCCTCTTGAAAAGACTACAAAGCTAAGAAATGAAATCTTGTCATAATCCCAAACTAAAGGTAAGTCACTATATGACACCTAGGAGAGATTCAAAGAGATGCTCCGATGATGCCCACACTTATGGATCCAAATCCAAACCTTTTATAATGGGCTAAGTCAAATTATGAGGCAGTTAATCAATGCAGCAGCTAGATAGATGCTAAACAATAAAACACCTGATGTGGCCTAAGAGTTGATGGAGGATATGGCCATGAACAACTATCATTGGTGTTCAGCTAGAGCACAAACCAATAGGCCAGTAGGAGTATAATAGCTGGATGTGGTGACACAATTGGTGATTCAAGTGGAGGCCCTGAGCAAGAAGATAGACAAAATCACTATGGTTCCACAAGGAAGGGTGATACAGTGTGAAGCATGTGGGTTAGATCTCCAAGGACAAGATTGTAAATTAGCTTAACTGAGCACGTGGATTATTTGGGGAACACTTTAAAACATTAAAATAACCTGTGGAATAATACACACAATCATGTTTGAAGGAACCACTCCAATTTCTCATGAGTAACCAAGGACAACAACGAAACAAGCCTCCAACTGGATTCTAGTAGCAAGCATCACAACTAAGGAAACCTGGTATGGATAAGCTAATTATGGAAATTATTTAAGAATCTAGGACTAAACATTAGGAAATAGATGCATCCATACAAAACTTGGAAATTAAAATATACCAACTGGCCAAGTCAATGGCGGAGAGACCTAAAGGGATTTTATCGAGCACAATTGAAACAAATCCTAAGGACAGGATAATGGCAATCACTTGGACCACTAAAATGAAGCTCCAATAAGAAGAAGAAAAGAAAATGGCTATTGAGAGTTACTTAAAGATTAAATGTAGTTTTCATCTGAAGAGTCAAAGAGTATTAATCTACAATTCCATATCTTATTAAAGCACAGAGAAAGACATCAGAAGTAAAGTTGAATAAGGTCCTTGATCTCTTAGAACAATTGAAGACAGAACTTTCACTTATTGACTCATTGAAAGAGAGATTAGTAAACAAGGAGGAATCAAAATATTCAGAGATGAAAATGTTGAGTAAGGAGAACTCCGACAAGGAGATTAAACTACCAAAGAAACAAGCTAACCTATAAAATTTTTATATTCCCTATACTATCGGTAGTTTAAAGGTGGATAAGGTTATGGCCGATTCAGGGACTGACATAAATATGATGCCTTACACCTTATTTCAAAAAATAGGAATATGAGAACTTGAATCGACTGGGATATACATTCAAATGGCTAAAAGATTATTAGGATTCCCTATGGGAATCATTGAAGATGTACCTGCTAAGGTCAATAAGTTCAAGTTCCCTATTGATTTTATCATTTTGGACACAGAGGAAGATTCAAAAATACCCTTAGTCCTCAGTTGACCATTCTTAGCAATTGTTAAGTTACTCATAGATGTTGATGGAGGCATGTTAACTTGAGAGTAAAGCATGAAAAGGTTACATTTAGGATCCTTAATGTCAATAATAATTCATTTGAATTTCTAGATGCTTTAAAGGTTGACGAGTCTTGTGAAGATTTTCTACAAGACTCCAAATGCTAGAATCCACTATGGAGGTCACAAATTCAAGTGAATAAACCAAAAGGAAAAGGTGGTGGAAAGGGTAGAAAGGTAACTCATCTAAAGGTTATACTGCTACAATCACATGATTCATTTGAGCCGGAAAAGTATGTTGAGCTACCAACCATTGAAAAAGCATAGCATGGGAGGAAACCTATAAATTTGATATTACTTTGTTTTAACTTTCATTCCAAATTAAGTTTTAATTTTATTTTAGAGTGTTTTTTTATAATAACAAAATTAAGCACCTCGAGAAAGACTGTGCATAATTGTGACTTTAGGGGTAGTGTGTTATATGTTATAATACTAATGTGCAAAGATCTTTATATTTAAGGGTTAAATTTTAAAGTTACACGTTGTCTGAACACACAACTATTGTTTTGCATGTTTTAATGCACGCCTAAGCACCAAAAAGTGCAAAATCTTGAAACATTGTGATTAAGTTGAGTGCATAGTTTAATTGAAGTGTTTGCTTTTAGTAAAGTTTATTTACATTTAATTTTTATCTCATTAGGTGAATCCTAAATTCAAAAAAATTTGTTGTATTCATAAATTAAATTTCTTAATTTTTAATTATAATTGATATGATAATGCATGAAAGGAAGTATTTATGCTTTTGGATATAATTTTCATTATTCATATCAATAATAATTTGGATTGAGAACTTTCACTTGTTTATTATGTGATAAAAGATATATGGGCTAAGTGAAAAAATTATACATGTATTTATCCTTAAGCAAGACCCATTTACATATATTAAGTTTGATTAAGGAGTTATTATTTGATAATAATTAGTTAAATATTTTAATTTAAATTTAAACTTAAATGAAAGAATATCTTTAATGGTAAAATATGATAAGAATATATAATCAGTGAGTTATTAGTTACCTTAACGTTTATATAAATGCTTTTACGGTAGACTACTTGTGCTATAAATTTTGAAGTAAAGATCAGAATACATCTTCCCAAAAAATTTACAAGTGCTATCAATTTTGAGGCAACGATTAGAAGACACCCTACCCAAAAATTTATAAGTTCTCTATAGGTTTCTAAGAAACAAGTTTCCTCCTAATTTTAGATTTTTGTTCTAATAAGCA
>JAOTJB010000002.1:22121310-22134659 GCA_027123815.1 Erythroxylum minutifolium | reverse complement strand
ATTCTATTAAATCACCTATCTCTCGTTAGTCCAATTTCACCTTCTTTTGTGTTAAAAAAACTAGGAATAAAGTAGACCACACATCAAATTGGATATCACCGGACAACAATGGGGAATCTTAAGAGTTAAATGCTAATAATAAATAAAAAAGAATGATCATGAAGGATGTATATTATAGGGAGCAAACGACTCTTGCAGATTTCAATGAGCCCTAATTTAGTTAAGAAAACCATCATCCTTATATAAACCTATACAGTTTAGGGTGACAGAACCATCTAGATTTTTGTTGGACTAACAATGTAAGTACTCACATGGGACATCAAGACCTATGAGAATTTCAGCAAGATGAGTCTAATTCATGGGATTCCAAATTGGACAAAATTATGGATAAGCTAATAGACATGGAAGAGACCCATAAGAGACTAGAAGTGCAATATGAACGAGTAACAAAAAATTATGTCTTTTCTATTCATAACCTGGAGATTCAAATGAGATAACTTTCTTATGAATTTTGTAAGAAAAGTATGGAAGAATTTCTTAGCAATATGGAATTATATCAACGAGAGCAATATGAGACTATCACACTTAGAAATTGGGAAGAACAAGAAGAACCAGTGGAAGACCAAGCTCAACCTATCTTGTAGAAAACTAAGAGATGCGGAAAGAGGATGAAGAAAAGAATGACAACTCTCCCTATTATTCCTTATATCTTATTACACCATGTTTGAACATTAAAAAAACTGGGGTAGATACCCATGAAGAGAACCTTATCATTCGGATTATCAGTGACCAAGTGACGTTCAACATGAATGATATATTAAAGAATCCGGAGGAGGGCGACTCATTTAGAAAAATTGATGTGCTCGAATTTTTGAAGGAAAGAGAGGACAAAGAACAATTGACAACAAACATCAAGTTTGAAGAAGATATGGAAGTCTCTATTCAAGAAGTTAAAAAAGAAAAGGAGATAAGGGTGCATGATGAAAAATCAAGAAGAGAATAACTCACCCTTTTACCGGGCAAAGTAATGGATTCCATGGAAGATTCAGGGAGTTTTGTCATTCCCTGTTTTGTTAACAGTTCGCTCAAAAGAAGGAAATTACTGAGCTTAATTGGTTTTTCATAATTTTATCAATATTGTCCTTCTGATCATTTTGCAATTTGTAGCTTAAACATGGGCTACAAAATTAATATTGAACGAGAAGGGTGGAAGCAAGCCACTCATAATCGATCCTGGATGAGCTTCCAATGATATAAAGTCAAGCTAAGGACCATAAATTAGCATGTTTATGTTAGATTTAAATTATTATGTAGTTAGGTTTTAAGTTCTAAAATAAGCTTGTAATGATGTGGAGTGGTTGATTGCTAACTCTCTTATTCTTTTTGAATCAATTATAAGAAAGGGAACCCAAGTTGGTGTCAAGTGCATTGGGTCTCCATCTCCGACACCATCCCTATCTTAGTCAACTTGATGAGTTCATGTTCTAACCCTTCTCTTTTTATTTTTTTTAGTATTTTCTTCGTATGCTTTTCGTATATTGTGTTTATTTCCCCCTGGTGTGTTTGTGTATCCTTCTCACATTAAGGATAATGTGTTGTTCAAGTATAGGGAGGATTGTGTGTTTTTAGCTTGAGTGTGAATCTTGCATATTGTATAATAGTTTATTTAGGTTGCATGATGTGAACTCTGTGAATGCATCAATGGTTAGGACTTAATGGGATAGATTTAGCCTTAAATATAGCCTTTTATGTTGCGAAGATTTGTTAGCTTATGAAATTAGTGACCTAAGTTACTTAGGGTTAAATAGCTGGTTAATTAGGATATAATGCTAGTCCACTCACCTTAGGAATTTGCCATACTCATTTATAATTTTAGGCTAATCAAATAAGTGGCATTAGTAGTACATTTTCATGAGAATGATTAGCTAAAGCAATAAAGTAGGCAAAATTTTGTGTGAAAAAAGGGAAAGTTGTATAAAGTTTAACTAAAATAGCTATTCTACTATCCTTCGGGTTATGAACAGAGCTAATAGCCAGTTGAGAAGTGATTTACCTGAGTAACTGAATCGACATGCATTACAAATGTGTGCCTTCGTGTAAAAAGGCTGTAATGACATGCCAACCAAGCGGCTTAATAACAACATGACTGAGTTGAGTAATCGGATCGACATTCATTATAAATATTTTCCTCTGTGTAAAAAGACTAAGTTCATGTCCTTAAACAAAAAAAACATAAAGAATGTTTTCAAATAAAAACCTACCAAACTTGTTAGTAGCTTCATTTTTCATGAAAATGTACTGAGCAATAGCTACACTTTTATTTTGACTGACTGAATATCATTGTATGTGTGCAAGTGATAGAGGTGAATAGACTCAACATCAAAATTTTCATTAGTTTGTATATTTAGTCCAAGGTGCTTAGACACGGATTTCGCTTGTTAATAACTTAGAACGACTTGAAGGATTGTGTTTATAGTTAAATTTGTTTCTCTAAGTTGAACAAAGGTGGCTAATTGAGTTATCTAATTTCTTAAATTCTAAAGGATTGCGCTTGCTTCTAACTAAAATTGTTGAGTATTAGTAGCAAATGTCTTAACAATTTCATCGAAAGATATACCTAAATTTAAGAGTTTAGATTGAGCATGTGCAAGTGCTTGAGTTTTTCTATTGAAATTTTTATGTTGGTATTTTTATTGGCCTCCTTGATTTCCATAGCTAGAATTTTGGGTGATCCCTCCATCCTGAATTATAATGATTTAAATAAGGGTCATATTTCTGTTAAGGTTGACCAAAAAATTCCCCTACTGCATATCTTCTTGAATGGATTCTTATTACAATGTAGGGCATATATCTATAAGATACCTAAAGAATGAGCATAGTCAACACACTTGTGTGAGTTGTAATTAACCTACAACTATTTGACAAATTAAAGCAGTTAAATATTAAATTTTATCCTTCAGGTTTGTAGTACTTACCTCATTTACTTACTTAACATCACCATTCATCCTTATCCTAAATTGTTGAGAATTTTTTTCTATATTTGAAATTAGTTTTCTGGTGTTTTATTTAGCAAAGCTCCTCAACTTGCTACATCAACCATACTCCTATCTATTGGTAGTAGCCCTTTATCAAAATATCGAATCAAAAGTTTCTCAAGAATTTGATGATGTGGGAAGCTAACACATAATTCCTTAAACCTCTCCTAATATTTGAACAATGTTTCTCTAGGAATTATCTTACCCATATATATCATTTCTGATATTAGCTACTCATGATGCAAGAAAGAACTTCTCTAGGAATGACCTTTTTATTTTGTTCCATGTTGTCACTGAGCTAGAGAGAAGATAATAAAGTATATCCTTTGCCTTATGTTTCAATGAGATTGAAAAGGCTCTAATATTAATTTATTGTTTTATCGCTCCCTGTGGATTCATTCTAGAGCAAACAATATGGAATTCTATTAAGTGTTTATGTAGATCTTCACCCAAAAGACCACAAAAATAGGGAGTATGTGAATTAAACTAGATTTCAATTTGAAATATACCTTAACATCTGAAAATCTTATACATAAGGGATGCTAATTCAAATTTGGTGTAGTTAACTCCCTCAATGTTCTAGCGTTAAGATTTATCATCTTTTCTTTAACTTTTTGAAAATTAGAGTCTTCACTAATTGTTAGATATATCTTAACTTTCATCATTGAAGGTGAAATAATTTTTCCTTAGTCTCTTTTTTTAAACAACACAATGTATTTTCAATCTCCAGATTATATTGCAATTCACTTTTTTGAGAAGAACAAGTCATACAAGACAAGATACTAGCAATCAACTATAAAATAAAACAAAGAAACTAAAAAGCTAAAATAGTTCCCCAGTAACAAAACCAAAATTTGAACAAGATATCAAAGCGCTCAAAATTAATCTCTGATTTGCTAAACTTTTGTAGTAATCATAGGACTAGGTCAAATCCTAAAAAAACTCAAAATTAGTTTTTCAATTTCAATTGAAAAAATAGAATGAGGTTTATGATCAATTAACTAATTACCTAAAATTAACAATGAATCAAAATAAATTAACTGAGTAAAAAAGTGAGAGATTTAATTTTACTTAACTCTGATTTAAGGAAAGGATTTCATAACTTTGATTCAAAGAAAGGATTTCATTCATTTGTAACTTTGATCATTGGTATAAAAAGAATAATTTTCATAACTCAAGTTGTCAGTTTAAAACCTACTAGGATATCTATAATAAGTCTTAATTTTTCCTAAATTAATTGATTTAAAACTAGCATTCAAATCAAAACTTACCATTAATTGATTGTGTATGATAACATTTCATATCAATTAAATGATAGCAATAAGCATAAAGAAAAAGAATAAGCCATAAATTAAATATTTGAGATAGCTACAACTATTAACTTTAGTTTTCTTATTTCTCATAAGTTAAAAATGCAAATACATAAATAACCTACTTGTTACTTGTAACAATCATTCATAACAATTACATATCACTAAACTTATAGGTAACAATAGAATAATCAACATTGAAATAATTTGTCAAATCAATCAATATTAATTATTCATGAAATATAAGAGCAAGAAATAATAAATACTTGAATTGAAATAAAAATGTAGGTTTAGAACAGAACATCCTAAAGTTATAACTAGAGTTTTGATTTCTCTTAAATCGAAAAATTTTGATTTAGCTACTCTTGGCTTTAGTTCCACCAAAAAATTAGAAAGAAGAAGAAAGAAAAGGCAAAGAAAGACAAAAGGGAATTATGGAGAGTGTGTGTAATGTTCTCTTCTTTTCCTACCAAAAAAACTAACTTCATATTCTAGATATAATTCTTTTTAAAAATCAAAATCCTTACATAATAGTGCTAGGACTAATTCTTTTAATTGAACTGAACTTTTTAGAGTGAATATGGCTCTATGCGTGATTTAGTACTCCTATTTGTTGTCTTTGATGTTATCTTTCCAAATTTTGTGTATTTTACCAATCATGCTCCAATTAGACATTTTAATTCAAATTTGATCAAATCTCCACTTATCATCTCCTAAAATAAATTTTATTTTATTTTATTAATTAAGCACCAAAAATCAATTCAAAACTAAAGAGATAAGTCCAATTAATATAACATAATCAAATCTTGTCATCAGCTAGGGTGAAAAGTTTTCATAATCAGCCTCTTGATTCTCTTCACATGACATGTCTAAGGGTGCACATACGCAACGCTATTTCTCCAGTTTCTCATTGAATTGTTTGCATAGTGATCTGTGGGTTGCTCTCTATAAGTAGGTATACATTTTCCATGCATTAATTTAGTTAAGACACATGCTTGCTTCTATAGATGTCAAATATCTTTGCAGAGGGTGCAACGCTAATGGAGGGGCTTCCAGTAGTGTCCCTACAATTGTCGAACCTCTAATGCTGAGTTCTTTGACTACTGCATTGCCACAGACGGGAAGAGAACACAACTCTCAAATGATGTCAATTGATGTCTTTAATTGTACTGGATTGAACTTCAAGTCTTCGTATGAGACTAGTGATTCGAGCTCTTCGTTGAATTGTTGCTATAGGCTTATAAAAATAAGAGAACGTCAGAATGATATGACGTAACACTACAATACATATATTAGTGCAGATTTAAGAAGTCAGAAAGTCTGAAGTTTAGAGACAAACATTATCTTCCACTTAGATGTATACAAACCTTTATATAAGTGCGGAGCTGTACGGTTTGGGGCAACATGTGTACCCATTTCCTTTTCATGATAAAAGGGTGTAATGTTTTTGTAGGTAGTTGAGGGGTTGTAAAAATGTGTTTTTCTCTGAAATGTACTGACAATCAGTTATCTTTGAAATGCACTGACAGTATATTATCTCTTAAACGCACTACCATATTCACTAAAAGGTTTTTGGTGGTATTATAGGGTTATCACTGGACAATATTATTCTGTTTAAATTAGAGTTTCTGACCTCAAACACTTTCAATTTGTAAAATAATTTTTTGCGCAATCTACTGAATTTGTATGGCTCTTTAAAATAATTGTTATGTCTATGATTTTAGAAACATGGCCTATTTTAATATTTTTTTTCCAGTTGTACCAATCTATAATAAAACCACCGATTGCATCCAATTTTGTATTCCTCTGATATAAGTTACATATAACTTACACAGTTCTTATCCTCCATCCTTTTGGTGATGCCCTGTCTATTGAGCAAGATAGTCTAAAAAACACTCCACAACATTTCTTCCAAGATGCAGCCTCGTATGTTTGTCGGCAAGGAAAGGATGGAAGAAACAATAAAAAACTAATTTCTTAAATATGTTTTTTTCCCTTTCTTTTTCTTAAAGAAATGACCTAAACTAATGGTTTGAGCAAACAGTTCATGCATTGTTCTAATATGTCTGAGATGTATACCGATTCTGCCGACTGACTCTCACAATTACAAACGAGAGAGTTAACTTTCGAGCGGGAAAAGAAGGGCAAAATGAAACAGAGGACTTGCATGAATAAAAGCAGATATAGAAGGAAACAGAAGGCATAAGAGGACTAAACAGAAGAAGTGACAGGGCAAGTGCATACTTTGGATTGGATTACATTCCAATGACATCCCAAGTTCTGTCAACTTTTTATTGGTCCCACCCACAACATTGTATTAGATTTTGGAACATGGGAATTTTTATGTTTTACCGTTAGCTCAGCCTAATATAAAGAGGTCAAACTCTATATCAATTACCTGTACAAGTGCCGTAAGCACCTCCTGTAATCATCATCATCACCATCCTCAACTCCCAAGCCAAAGAGACCAAAATGTTTGAAGACGTTTAGCCTACTTGTACGTGTAAGCTAAGATATACAAGGGCATTATTAATTATTCTATTCTATGGTGGAAAGTTATGTGGGGACTCCTATTCCATCCACATCAAATTCACTTTGCTCATCTAGTTCAAGTATAATTTGAATATGGGCAACACAGATGATATGATGAGTATGTGCTAGAGATGCAACATATCAAAAATTGTTGATCGGAAAAAGATTCCTGTTCTCAGTTAACGTTATGCTTTAAACCTTTTGGATTAACAATTAATTCAAAAGAGAGAATATGTTAGTCAAATGGCATTTAAGTAATCTATTTATGTAAGGGTAAATCCCATTTATGGGGAGAGTGATGAAAGCCTCATGCCACTTAACCAACTATTGAATGATCAACCTCATCATCATTATTCCCAATATAGCTCATACGCACTTCCCTTTAACTGCAAAGCATTTCTTTTGACAGAGTCGGGAAATTGGTTACAAAGGATTTCTATGGCTGTCAAAATGATCATGAAATTGAAATTACCTTTGAAGTCCTATCAAGACAAAGTAAAGTTCTGTTCCCTACTAGAATTGGGATCGTCCTCAAAACCATTTTCTTTCCTGCCTTCCCACAAATGAAACCAAAAACTCGAGGTAATTATTTGGTTTCTCTTAGTTATTTCTTGCAAAAAGTAACAGCTTTCCATGTATTTCTGCTCTACAGACCAGAGCGACTGCTTATAACCATATATATGGAGTACCAAGATCCCAAAACGACTGCTTATATTAGGCTGATCATCATCGTAATTAATCCCAATTTGCGTTTTTGTTTTTGTTTTTTTTTTGTGCCTGCCTATATATATACACTAAGGGCAAATTCTATAGGAAAAGACAAAGATAGAAGAAAATTGAATAATAGACAGGTTCTTGAACCCTAATGGAGAACTTCCAAAAGGAAGTTTATCACAAAAAGAAAAACTATTAACTGATATATATCAACCCTTTTCGCTAGGCATCATTTTGTGACTCGGGTATGCTCTCTAAATGAGGCCTCCACACTCCAACACGTCCTCTTCTCCGATCTCTCTGGGTTGATATCCTCTCCGAAAGTATCTCGCTCAAGTACTGATCAGAAATGAGAAGATTTGTGGTAATTGAAATGGAGTTGTTAATGTTACTGCTCAAGTTGTTGCTTCCGTCATTAGCTGTGCTAATAGTGTTACCACTCTCTCTTCTTTTCCTTCTCGCACCAGACCCTCTTGATGAGCGAGTACTACTCTTAGTGTCTGGAGTCGATGGTACCGGCATGAGAAAATAGATCTTCCCACGTTGAAGCTGTGCATCTGGAGGGACTATAACGATCTTTGGGACCATACCGTCTTCTGAAGGTGAGGAGGGTTTCTTCAAGACGTGTCTAGGATGTGCTTTCATGACCTCACTTGCACGAATTGTGCCACTGATCTCTTCTACACGTCCATTAGTGTGTAATATTCGTATCACGTCCAAAGCTCCACACGGTAGAATGCAAGAGACACAACATCTAACGGCGTTCTTCATAGCTGCACTAAATCTCTCTTACTCTGTCCTCTATCTATGTTGTCTATGAGTGTTTCATGGGGCCAGAATAGGAAGAGTTTTAAGGGAACGGTATATGAGGATAAAGAGAATGGACTCCTTTCTATTTTTTCTTCGGCTAACTATTACATTAAAAGAGAAAACTTTTGCACCAAATATCCTATTTTTGTGGCATTCCATCTGTTTGTCTGTATTCTTTTCCTATTTTCTTTTCTTTTATCTTGCTTTTGGGTATGTGGAATTTAGCTCATCGCTTGCTTAGGATGAAGTTCATGGCATGAATAATTGCACCTCACTCTGTACTTGGACTTTTGGATCCATGATTCAGGGGGACCCCCATCTCTCTCTATATACTTTTGGGGTTTGGGTTTCAGCAAGGCTGTGGGAGAGGGTGTATGATTGGGACTGCCAAGTAGGCTAATTGCACCTCACTCTGTACTTAGACTTTTGGATCCATGATTCAGGGGGACCCCTATCTCTCTCTACATACTTTTGGGGTTTGGGTTTCAGCGAGGCTGTGGGACGGGGTGTATGATTGGGACTGCCAAGTAGGCTGAAACAAGCACCTTTTGCAAAGTGGACCATAATAGACATGGCTCTCAATCATTATCTGACACGTGTCAAAACCGGCTGAATAAGCCATGTCGTTAGGTGGAGGGGCCATTAGAAAAGTAAATAGCATTGTCTGGATTGAAGAAGTAATTCGACGTCGTGTTGAGTTACCGCAACGAGAAAATCACATGGTTTTGTGGTTTTCATTGGAAAGTGAGGGATGGTAAGCTTCTTTTTACCTTTCTCATGGGATTTAGGCTTGTGAACAGCTCCGACTCTAGCTATGCCTACCAACAAAGTTTTACCTGCACTCTCTAGTCCTCAAATAATACAAAGCTTCCCAGAGATTTTTAACCAAGTTTGTCTTCATTAGTATAATCATAGAGTTCCAACATTTTACTGTGATAAAATTAAAAAATGAAGACAATATGATTTTGATTTTGATATTAGGCCAACGGAATTTGTCAAAATATAGGGTAGCTAAAACTGTTTAAAAGAGGTTCATCGCACAATTGACCTTTGGTGATGTCCCTTCCAAGACATGGCCCATCCATTAAATGGTTCAGGTGTAGATGTTAGTGGGAAACATGTGAAATATGGGAGGGGAGGGTCCATGTAAGTCTTTTGTTTTTTGTTTTTACATTAGGTATCTTAGTTTAATCGGACTAATCTTAAACCTCTAAGACCCTACTCTAAGAATTCTAGAGGATGTAAATCTAGAACCTCAAGATCCCTCAAGTTCTTACGTAACTGTACACTTCTGCACACAAGGAGTTTTCACATACTTGATTGGTCAACTGTTGATTGATCGCTGACCCTACTCAGCATCAGGTTCCCAGTAGCCCTCGGGTTCCCTAGTAGCTTCAACTCCTACACTGCCACTGGAAGCTAGGCGTCCGTAATTAATTCGATCAAGGAGCTTTTGCCCAGGAGACTAGAGGATCATCAATAAGACAAATTTTCTATTTCTCCTCCTTTAGCCTGACTCAAATTCAAGACTTCATGTAAAAAAAAGCCTTAAATGAGAAGGTTAAGCCATTAGGCCACTCCTCGTTGTCATGTAAGTGTTTTATTATTGTATCCGCTATTTGTAACTCTTAACGGAATTTCCCACCTAAAAGAATTATTTAATTAGATATTCCAAATCATTTCATCTCATTCTTTTTTATATTTTTTCTTTTCATATGCGAGACCCCGTACCCGTAATTAAGTTGTTTGGATCAATATTGAGTACCAAAATTGCAAAATTTAATTTTTTTTATGAAATAGGAAAACTTAAGGATCAGGTTAAAAAAAGAGAGAGCAAAGCCTATTGTAACTTTGAAGTTGAAACAGTATCTAAATTTTGTTACTAAAGTTAAATGCAATTTTAAAAACTACATAATTCGTTGAGAAATTAATTAGGATTAAGTAGCAAAACAAATTACTACAATTATTTATACAATTTTTAATAGAATAATTTGAAATAAGAATTAGCAACTAAAATGGTTAAAAACAAACTTAATTTGTTCAATTGTCTAATCTCTAATGATATTCACAAAGTTAAAAAAAAGGAGAACTTAATTTTTAATAAGGATTAACATAAGCACTAGTTCTTTTTAGTAGATTTCTTTCAAATTTAATTATAATTATAATTATAATTTAAAATTAATAAAATAAAATATCTTATAGTTGATTCTTAAAATTTTTTAAATGTTATAGTTAAGTTTAACTTAATTTACATTTTGATTTATTTTGTAATTGCTCTTTATATGTGACACTTTAATATCCTATCTCCTAAATTATTGAGGGTTGGAAAATTTAGAAGATTAAGCTTATGCATATTGCATTAAATAAAATAAGTTATGTCACTAGATGATTAATTTGGTGCATTAAGATATAAAATTTGTTATTCTATGTATATGCAGGAGATTAGCATACACATACATAGATTATTATTTATAAATATGAGAAATAAGTGACAAATGTTTTATATGCACTTAATTGACATATTCCGGGATGCTTGGATATGATTTTGATAAATTATAATTAAATTAGAAATTTATGGATTTAAGTTAGTGATTTGGAGTTAATTGTAAAAAAATTGGAAGTTTGAGAAATCAATGTATAAATTGGCTTAGTAGAATTCCTAAATTATAAGATTGCTGATAAGTGGCCCTTTAAATTTGCGACAAATGGTACTTTAGACTTGTGACATGTGGAACTTTAGAATGGTGACATGTGTAGCTTTACAAATGGTGACATATGTAGCCCTACAATTAGTGACATGTGTAGTCTTACAAGTAATGACATATGGAGGCTTAAATGAGTGAAATGTGGAGCCTAAGGTTAGTAACATATGGACCAATAGAAGAATAATACATAGACTAATGAAATGGTGACACATAGATTAGTTTGACTTTCTTTGAACTTTTTAAAGAAAATAAATATAAAAGGCAACATAAGGGAGAGTGAGGGTCTGCCGTGAGGTTAAAAGAGGGAGAAAAATAAAAAAATGAGAGAGAGAGAGAGAGAGAAATTAAAAAAAGACAGAGAGAAGGAAAGAAAAAAAGGGGAGAAGAGAAGAGGAGAATGAAAGAAGTCACCAAGGTAAGTCGAAATCCTGGCTTAAATTTCATATTCTCCTTTTTGATATGTTTTACACACCTTTAGAGCATGAATTTGTAAAAACTCAAGGAATAAAAAGTTGTAGATATAGGTCCTAGCTTGGCCTCTACAAAAGAGGCTTGATAAAAGAGTGATTATAACTTGAGTTATGCTTGTTTCCCTAATACTGTCAGTGACAGACCTATGTGCAGCAACCTTGTATTATTTCCTAATTTTTTAGGGCCTTAGAGCCCAAATTAGTCAAAGTATATAACATGAAAAATGATTATTGATGTCTTATTAATTAACTTGATAATGATTTATTGTTATTTGAGCATTGGTTGCCAACTTGTTTCTTACCAGAAATAGGACAAAATTTGGATGGGGTTTGTATTCCAAGGGGAGATTTTTTTCATGTAATTTTTGGATATATTAAAACTAATGAAGTCTAGTCTCAGGGGGTATAAGAATCGTGGTATTTGGATTTTTGTAGAGAGAGTTATAATTAAAAGAGGGCAGCTTGTTCATAAAGGAACATTAGGAAGAAAAGGATATAAACATTGCACTTAAGAATTGCATACATATTCTTCTCTATTTGTTATCAATGATTGATGTTCATATGCATGTCTAATAGGCTCTCAGAGTGATTTTCAATACCTAAATATTGTCAGGACGTTGAGGCAATAGCTCGTTGGAGTGTTCTATGAGTTAGCCTAGATATTTCTCACTATGGTTGATTTATTTTTAGTTAAATGTCAGTTATTGAATTATTGCTTATATAATTGTTACAATTCTAGACATTGTTGGTCTGAGGAGTTTGATATTTGGGACAATATATGGAAGTGTTTTTTGATTTTATTTTCAATTACTGACTATGTGAATAATTGTGAAATGCTTATTTGAATTGAATTGATTGTGAATTTTGGACAATCAGTTATTGATAGAAGAAAATGATATATGAGATTATTCATATAATTGCATTTGGCATTCATGATGAGATAATGGGATTTGTGATCAAAATGACCAACATGCAGACATTCATAGCGAAAAGCTCATAATTAGGGCCTAAGGCTTGTAATAAGAACTTAGGGCTTAATGCTCGTAATGTGATCAAGGCTATAATGCTCGTTAAGTTAGCCAGAAGAAATATGTTTAAAACCTAGGGCCTGAATTGACATATTTGATCACAACACAAGGAAATAAGAATGAAAGAATATTTGCATTTTCATATATATGTTTGATTAAATTGAATTGTAATTTTGAAATACATTTTGATTTTTTTTATAAATGTGATATGATTTTCTTGAGTTCCACCTAAGTTGATGTGTGTTAATGAAATACAACTTGATATTATTAGTTATGTGGTATGTTGATTTGAATGGTCCTGTTTGATATGGTTTGTTGAGTGCATCGATGATAGTTCACTTATTGAGTTTCCAAAACTCATCAAAATTGTAACTTTTTTTCAAGTTCAGGAGAGGCTTAGAGTTAGTTGGAGTATAACTTCTACGTTTTGGAAGTCATAGCTTAAAGGTCCGATCCGTTAAATCTGCGGAGTCTAGTAATCGTTTTGCATTTGTATATCACAACACATTGCTACATTGTATATAGTGTTTTAATAACTTTATAACTGATATATGTAGCTTGGTATGCTATATTTCTATATACTGATGTTTAAGATATATGTATATTTGTGCTAAGACTAAATTATTCCCTAATGTACGTTTTTGGTAGTAATATAATGAAAAGTTTTATGAATTTATTCATTACCAGATACTGGAAATGTCTACGAATATGAGAATTGATAAATGGGATAATAGAAATGTTTTAC
>JAOTJB010000002.1:22109649-22121210 GCA_027123815.1 Erythroxylum minutifolium | reverse complement strand
CTTCTGGAAAAATGTAGAGGATTTTCATAGTTTTCCATTGATGTATCATGTACTGATTTTGGATGTGGAAATTGAAAGATGTGGGATGTTGAAGTTTTCTGCAGATGTTGTTGAATGATTTGTGTTTACTGTGTTTTGGAGCCAATTTTTGGGTTGATGTGGATTAAATTGAGTTAAGTAGTTTTCTGGAAAGTTATAGAGGGTTTACATAGCTTTCTAATGAATTGTCATGTGCTACTTTTGGATGTGGGAGTTGAGTAATATGGAGTGTTGAATTTTGGTACAGATGTTGCCAAATTTTCAATTTTCTGGGAAAAATTTTCGAGTGAATTTTTTATCCTCATAGAGTTTGAAATGATTCTTGGAGTCTTCATGGAAGTTTAAGATTTTCTTTTTCTCTTTCTGATGATATAAAGTATGAGATTTTTGGACTTTAGGGTGGAAAGTTAGGGTGTTTAAAGTTTCTGCTGCTATTTAAGTGTTCTTCATTTTCTTTATTGAGGCAGACTTTTTGCAGTGGATTCTGAGGATCTTAGAGGCCAAATTGGTTTTTGATTCCTTCAGGAAAGTTGTAAATTTTTCTTTTAGCTTTTTATTGATACCAAGTGCAATTTTTGGAGTTCTGAGTGAGAAATTATGAAAATTTGAAGTTTGCTGTTGTTTTGAGGGGTTAGACTCGCGGCCACTCGCGAGTGCGAGTGCTCGCGACCGCGAGACGGTCGCGAGAGCTAGTATGGCTCGGACTCGCTGTTCCTCGCGAGCGCAGGCGCGAGTGCAAACGCCTCGGGCCTCGTGGGAGCTAGCGCCTTGCGATCGCGAGGGCGCCTCCTCTGCACGACCTTTTCCAAATCCGAATTTTTCATTTTTCATTTTTTGAAATTCAAAGGGATACATTTTGATTTTTCAACCAAATTAAATATTCTTGGATCATTTTCGGGCATGGAAATTTTTTATAAATAGGGGGAAATTATTTCTACCCTTCCTATGAATTTAAATTATTTGAAAGTCATTATTAGCAATTTTAATTAAATCATTGTTATATATTAAATTGTGTATTAAATGTTTTTCTGAAATTTTTGTTTTACACCGTAAACATTATGAATTACTTACTTGATTCAGCAAAGACTTTGGGCAGCGACAGTGTGAATCACAACTATTGTTTCAGTGTTATATCACGAAAAAGGTTTGGTGAGCAAAGCTCTCGGTGGTGAAAAAGACAAAATGAACAATAAACTCTGGAGACAAGTTTCCTTCCTAACTACGTGTCCTAACTACGTGTTTTACTATATCACCGGCAGATGTCACACATGTATATACGCTATTTGTCATCAACTTAATCAGTCCATATATCTCTTAATTATTGGTCCATATGTTACATATTAATTGGTCCAATTGTCATTTACTTACTAGTCCAAATGTACCCCAATTTTTTTTCAGAAATTTCTAAAATTCACCAAAAATTTTGAAATAATAATAACACTCTCCAAATTAATTTTCAGTTCAAAATAATTCACCAAAAGTTTCAAAATACCTGAAATGTACAAAAATTTCCAAATTCTATGATTTCCATTTATAAACCAATTTACCCAAAAAATGTCAATGAATACATGTACAATTTTTTTAATTTATCAAATAAATATTCACATATGTGTGAATATACAATGATGCATGAGCATGAATTATGCTTCCTAATTTCTTAGTAAGCTCTAATAAATACCATTTTAATCTTAATTCAAGTAACGGGACGTTACAGGTTGCCAGCCTTACCAAAAACAGGACAAAATTTGGATAGGGGTTGTATTCCAAGGGGAGATTTTTTTCTTGTAATTTTTGGATATATTAAAACTAATGAAGTCTAGTCTCAGGGGGCATAAGAATCGTGGTATTTGGATTTTTGTAGAGAGAGTTATAATTAAAAGAGGACAGCTTGTTCATAAAGGAACATTAGGAAGAAAAGGATATAAACATTGCATTTAAGAATTGCATACATATTCTCTCTATTCGTTATCAATGATTGATGTTCATATGCATGTCTAATAGGCTGTCAGAGTGATTTTCAATACCTAAATATTGTCAGGACGTTGAGGCAATAGGTCGTTAGAGTGTTCTATGAGTTAGCCTAGATATTTCTCATTATGGTTGATTTATTTTTAGTTAAATGTCAATTATTGAATTATTGCTTATACAATTGTTACAATTCCAGACATTATTGGTCTGAGGAGTTTGATATTTGGGACAATATATGGAAGTGTTTTTTGATTTTATTGTCAATTACTGACCATGTGAATAATTGTGAAATGCTTATTTGAATTGAATTGATTATGAATTTTGGACAATCAGTTATTGATAGAAGAATATGATATAGGAGATGATTCATATAATCGCATTTGGCATTCATGATGAGATAATGGGATTTGTGATCAAAATGACCAACATGTAGACATTCATAGCGAAAAGTTCATAATCAGGACCTAAGGCTCGTAATAAGAACTTAGGGCTTAATGCCCGTAATGTGATCAAGGCTATAATGCTCGTTAAGTTAGCCAAAAGAAATTTGTTTAAAACCTAGGGCTTGAATTGACATATTTGATCACAAAACAAGGAAATAAGAATGAAAGCATATTTGCATTTTCATATAGATGTTTGATTAAATTGAATTGTGATTATGAAATATATTTTGATATTTTTTTAAATGTGATATGATTTTCTTGAGTTCCACCTAAGTTGATGTGTGTTATTGAAATACAACTTGATATTATTAGTTATGTGGTATGTTGATTTGAACGGTCCTGTTTGATATGGTTTGTTGAGTGCATCGATGATAGTTCACTCATTGAGTTTCCAAAACTCATCAAAATTGTAACTTTTTTTTCAAGTTCAGGAGAGGCTTAGAGTTAGTTGGAGTATAACTCCTACGTTTTGGAAGTCATAGCTTAAAGGTCCGATCAGCTAAATCTATAGAGTCTAGTAATAGTTTTGCATTTGTACATCACAACACATTGCTACATTGTATATAGTGTGTTAATAACTTTATAACTAATATATGTAGCTTGGCCTACTGTATTTCTGTATACTGATGTTTGCGATATATGTATATTTGTGTTGAGACTAAATTATTCCCTAATGTACATTTTTGGTAGTAATATAATGAAAAGTTTTATGAATTTATTCATTATCAGATACTAGAAATGTCTACGAATATGAGAATTGATAAATGAGATAATAGAAATGTTTTACTATACATCTTTACTGAGATCATTAAAGAGGAAAGCTAAGCTTCCTTGAAATGTTTTCACATAGGTTGAATGTGGGAAAGTTCTGAAATTTAGATTGAACTCTGGCAATTTGTTGATTCAAATGCCTCTGTGCTATATAATATTATATGTAAGGTGGAAAAATCTTTCTGAATTGTTTGCTAACATATCATGTCCGTAGAGTATATCCCTATATTCTTTGATGCTTTTGGGAATATGTCCTATAGGTACGGTATGTTACAGACACATTAAGTTCATAATATATTGATAATGAATACAAATTATAAATATAATTCATAATTAAAATTACATAAGGTAAAGCTTCTTTTATTTAATTTTCAATCCTCCAAATAAACAAATTATAATTATATATTAAAATTGATGTTTATTAACATGTCATGATCACCTAAATATTATGATTGTTAAGGTATTTTGACTAAACATATTCACATATAATCTATAATTTAATCGTTTCATCATCTAATGTTTCAATTCGAAATAGAGTATGAAATTAGTGTATGGTCAACTCAAATATAGTTATGTTTGTTCTTACTAATTAGTAATTATTTTATAATTGATATTTGAAAATAATTTTTTCAATTCTCAATTTACTCTAATTAGAGAATTTTCTTAAATCATTATTAATTAAGAAAAATGGAAAATTCTCCCTAATTACTTCATAGTGGCGAATTCTTTATCAACGTACTCAGCTATCTCTTTAAAGTTCATACTATATTCAAGTAGTATTGACTAAGTTATCCTTAACAAAATAGGTCATAAGTACTACCAAAATTTAGTAATGTTGATCATGTTTCCACTATCTCCCTTATCAAGTAAAAATTCTAGATTATATGCTTGGACCGTTGATAAGATCTTAGCTCTTTTTCCTATGCAATGACATTGTTGTTGTCATAGTATAATATTATTAGCTCAATAATGCTACGAACCACTCCAACTTTAGTGATCTAAACAACTTCCTTTACTACCTAAAACATCAAAGTGTACTCTATCTAGGCCATAAAATCAATAATGGTTGGTTGTTTAGAACTTTTCCAATTTGTTTAACCATCATTTAGAATAAGGATGTATTATATCTATGATATACTACTATAGTGATCAAAGTGAAAAGCATTTGAATACTCTAAACTCTTAGTTCAAATCCTCTATATACTAAGAAAACATCATTAGTTCTTTTTAAATACTTTAACTATTTTTTGCATCCATCCAATTATTATCACTAGGATTGATTTGAAATCTAATTGTTATGATGAGAGTATAAGAAATATTTAGTATTAAAGATAGCAACATATATATGATTGATCTAATATTATAAGTATAAAGGACACAATCTATTTTATCTTTCTCTTTTTGTGTCTTTAGATATATGATCATTAAGAGAGAAATCCCATGTGATATAGGTATAATCCTCTCTTAGAATTCCCTTTAATACTTTGTCTATATATGCGAATTAGGATAAACTAAGAAACCTTTTTTTTATCTATCATTACAAATATTTATTTGTAGAATATAGGTTGCTTCTACCATATTCTTCAAAAAGAAGTTCTTAGATAACCAAATCTTTAAAGATTAGAGCATCAATTTATCATTTCTAATTAGCAACTTTTCATCCACATATAAATTAGGGAGATGAATGTACTCCCACTGATCTTCTTATAAATTCAAGGTTCATCTATATTTAAAAAAATTAAACGCTTTAATTGTTCCGTCAAAATGAATGTCCTAATAATGTGACAGTTGGTTAAATCTATACTTGAACTTTTGCAATTTACATACTTGATAAGGAAACCTTTTAAATGCAAAACCTTTAGGTTGTGTAATATGCATATTTTTAAAAAAATTCTTATTAAGAAATGTTGTTTTGACATCCGTTTGTTAGATTTCGTAATCATTGTATGCAAGTATAGCCAATAAGATCCTTATATACTTAAGTATTGCTACTCATGAAAATGTTTCATTAAAATCAACTCCTTGTTTTTTATTATAACCTTTGCCCATAATGGATATGATTTCTCTCTATTTATCCAACTTATAAATTTTTGTATTGCTAATCTATTAACCACAACTGAGGTAAGTTCACATTTTGTTAGTGATATGTGTAAAATATACTATATTTTATTATGATCTTTTAGAAATTTATTCTTGTATTTTTATGTCTTGATAGGATTTGGAACTTAAATTGACTTATATTTTATATTAGGTCTTATTTCAGCACTTCAAATGAAAAGGAATGCATTTGGAGAATATTTGAGTTAATTTGGAGTGACTTTGGAAAATTTTAAGTGAAGGATTCAAAACACAATACTATGTTGGGGCCATATTGGAAAGAAAATATAGGGTATTACATTTTAAAATTAGAGATGGCTAAAAGCAAAAGGAGGAGATTTTAGGAGCTAAAAAGAAATAATTAGGAGCCAAACTAAAGTAGCTGATCTTAAGGAAAAGAAATTTTGGAAAAAATAATAAGCAAATCCATCAAGATTCATCAAGGACTATAAGAATGATTTCTTTAATCTTTTTTTCTTTCTTTTTATAATGGTTTTTATTTATTTTATCCTGCATTAATTTAGATGTAGTTCTAGGTAGATAAACCCTAAAACTTAATGTTTTAAACTAATGCTTTGATTTAATGAAAGATTCTTTTTAAGAATTATTAATAATTATATTATGTTGAAATAAAATTTACTTATGTTTTAAATCAATTTTAGATCTAGTACATTGTGATTAAGATATGATATGTATAAATAGGATATGGATAACAAAGGCTGAATAGGTTATTAGAGATAAAATTACATGGTCTTTTTGGGTCAGGATGAAAAATATCATAGTAATTCATAAAACAAGTTAATTTATTCTTCGGTTGTTTTGATTAAAAAGAGATTTTGATGAATTCAATTTAAAGACAAGAATTGTATTAGTCAGGAGATTATATAATTACAACTTAGGAATTTCTATCATTCTAAGAGTTAGAATTAATCATAAGATAAATTCAAATCATTGGAAAGTTTCTAGGTGATAATTTCTAACATTCTAAGAGTTAGAATTAATCATTAGGTGAGATAAATTCAAATCATTGGAAAGTTTCTAGGTGATTGTTACTTGGATCTTATTTAATAAATGGTTTGAAATCTTATTTATTATTTTTAATCTAAATTAGTTTTTTTACTTTGTTTAAATCAATCATTCACTTTATTAAGTACACTTGCCTATGTATTTTTGTATTGTTTTTTATGTTCATTTTACTTTTATCATGTTAAATTTTTAGCATTATTATTGTGAGATGTAATATTAAGAAAACTTTATTTTTATTAGTATAATCACCTTTTTATTTTATTTTTTTGTTTCATTTTAAACCAACCTTTTTTGATCATATAGTATGTGGTTGTATTATAGAACTAGGTTTTTTGTGTTTGAACAGTAGTACTAGAGTATCACTCGAGCCAAATCTGGAGACTGAACTAACATTACTTATAAATATTAGAGAAAGAAACTAAGAGTTCGAATGCAATTACTATTTACAACGATATGATAAAAAAATAATATAATGTGGGATTATATTAAACCCTCACTAATTGGGACTAAATCTAGAATAGTAAAGCCAAGACTTAAGTAATCAACTTTGAAATTATGCCAAATAAGATCTAAATGATCTAGAAGTTGGTACAATTTGATGAGTTGCTAGATGAAGATTTTAATGCACACACTGTCCAATTTTTTAAAAATATATGACAAATTCAAGCTAAATAGAGTTTTAAAAGATGTCCTTTGATTGAGATTATTCCCATTCATATTAAAGGACTAAGCTAAATCATAGTTTAAGTCACTACCTTTTATATTAATCACTACTTAAAATAGAATGGTGAAAAAAATTTTTGCCAAATAATTCCCTCTAACACATACGATAAAACTTAGGAATGAAATTTTCTTCTTTTAATAGTTAGAGGGTGAGGCTCTGTATGACACTTATGAGAGAAGGATGGAGCTAATGAGGAAGTGCCTACATCACAATTTTGACTTAGGTATGTAGATAACATTTCACAGTGGGTTAAGTTATCTAACCAAATAGCCGATATATGCATCTTTATAGGAGACCATCATCTTTAAGACCCCTAGAGAACTACAAGAATTTATTAAGAGCATTTCCACGAAAACTATTAATAGAAAAATCTAATACTAAAGTTGAAAATAGGTGGTATCCATACTATTGACATAGGGATGACAATAGAGGCAAAGTTGGATGCATTGAGTAGAAAATTGATAGCATGAGTGTGGTAGCTTAACTGATGCAAGTAATGAGTGAGACATTTATAGCGGATGTCACCTTAAACATTAGTGACAAGTAAACTACAATTAAGGGAATTAACTTGAGTAAGTTGATTTTGTTGGGAGCAAGTCTCAAAATAGCCCTAATAGCAATACATAAAATCTTGGAGGAACCATATGAATTTCTTATGGAGTAGATAAAGATAATGAAGACCAATGCCTCCTCCCATATTTCCATAATAATAACAGTAGCAAAGGAAACCGAACTTCAAGGATTTATGGCTAAGTTCATTACTACATCTAAAACTCACTTATAAAATCAATATTCCTTTATCTACAACCTAGAAATACAAATTGGATAGGTTTCCAAGCTTGTCTCTAAAATGAAGTCAAATACCTTACCTAGCAACATTGACTTTAACCAGAGAGAACAAGCGAACTCGATCACCTTAAGGAGTGAAAGGGAGCTGATGGTTAAGAATAAGGAAAAGAAGTAGAAAATAAATACTTAAGAGAAGAAGGACAAAGAAAAAGAGAAAGAAATAGTTCAAAAATGAAAAAAAGCCATTAAAGAATATAAACCGTCAAATTGAAAGGAAGATTAGTTTAGTAAGTTTTTAAATTTTTTTATACAACTTCATATTAATTTACCTTTTATTGAAGTTCTATTGAGATGCTATATTATCCCAAATTTTTAAAAGATCTCATTTTGAACAAGAAGAAACTTAAGGAAATGTTGACAATTGCTCTAAGGGGAGAATTGATAGTTGCTTAATTGTTTATATTGTTATGATTATGTTTAGTGAATTTGGCTTGTTTATTTCATAGTTTTTAAAATTGTTGGTACTTAAAATTCACTTATTTGGAGCAAAGGGAATGAATTGGGATAAGTTTGGGGGGTAATTTGGAGTTGTTTTAACTCAGTCATGAAGAAGCTAAAAATAACACGATCATTGGACACACCATATTAATGGCTACACGATTTCAGAGAGTTATAGGTCATTAGATATGCTCGTGTCATATAGACACATTCGTGTTTTATGCCTATACGCATATTTTAAGCTTGTATTCATTTTATATTCGAGAGTTTCATGATTTTTAATCAACACAGTCACCACATAGGCTTATATTGGTGGCTATGTATCACCTATAACCAAAATTTTGAACTATAAAAGGCAAAATTAATAGGAAAAGTTATATGATAGGCTTGGAAAACATAAATTGATGGCCTAGGATGATATAGAGAATGAGAAACAAGCAAGAAACCCATTTAAAGTATATTTTTATCGATCTAAAGTGGATTTCATCAAGATTAAATAGGATTTCATCATGTTTCTTTTGATTTTCTAGTTTTGCTTTAGTTTGGTGTTATATCTTCCACGATTAAGAACTAAACTATATTGGTACTTGGATTAGATGAAGGGTAGACGTTGCAGTGATTTAACTTTAATTTAATTTATTCTTTATATTCATTGAGATTTAATTATGTCTTTATTATTCTTAAATTAACATTACTGGCTTGTTAATTCTTGTATGATATAATACGATTGAGATTGAGAAATCTATTATATGAATAAATCTAGCATAATTGAAAGGATTTACATGCAAACATAGAGGTAGATCAACATAAATCTTCCATATTAGAGTCAAATATAATAGTGAAATTCACAAAACAATTAATGCAATTATAAAGTTTTAATTATATGGAGATTTAAATTAATCAACCCAAGGTTAGATGTTAATAGTCTTAAGAAACATATTAGCATAATTGATAAATTTTCACAGTCTAATAAACTTTAGAATAAATTAATTAGTTAAATGATTATTTTATGAGAAGTCCTTAGAGGAGTTATATTATAGGTACCACTATCTTCTTTTTTTTTGAAAATTAATAATAATATTATATTACCTTAGCAAAAGCTATTACATATCTTTGTACAAAAAATTTTTGCAGCTACAATATACAATCTAGCTATAAAAGAAAGCATCATAGCAACCAATTCCTTCTTACTTCATGGCTAACTAACCTGTGTTTGTCATTGGCGATAATGGCCGCTCGGACCTAATCTACAATAATTTTTACCAATTATTGGCCACTTGTTTCTATACCCTTATAAGTTCTTCGATTACATTATCGCTATATGGAGTAAATCATAATATGAAAAGCAGTCTTAATAATTATTCCATTTTAATGACCAAGTTTCATACACCTTATGATTAAATTAAACATTTCTATCCACTCAAATGTGTAGCGAGGTAGTTGCAACATAACCATAAGTCTGCTCTAGATTGCTTTATTATATTGAAAATAAAAAAAAGATGGTTCGAACTCTCATTGATTTGCTTTTGAAGGACACAAACGGGGTTAAAGCCTTTAAACCATCAGTCTTTTGTTTCGATTCAATTCTTTATAACCAATCACATGAATATCACAACTTTTGGAATTTAAATAGCTTTCTAAGTAATTTTTGCCTAAGGTAAGCTATCCACAATATAGACCAGCAACTTGTGATAATAGTCGTTGTTGAATACACCACTGGAATGAGGCATCCAGACTAATCTATCCTTCCTCGATCGTGTAGTAATGTGTAAGTATTTTGTTAGTAGATTAAAACCTCAAAATGTTCCAGCCCATTCACCATTATGAATTAGCATCAATACCCTAGCATCAGAGGGAATGTAGATTGTGGGACTAGAAAGCTCATTTTATTAAATAAGAGGATCGAAATTGGTCCAATAATTTTGCCAAAACTAGATATCGTTGCCATGCAGTAGAAGTGTTGAAATCAAGATTCCAACACCATGATAACCCCAAATCCACAAGATCAAACATGCATGCGTAGATATATATAAAAGAACATGAAATGTAAACCTTTTACCTTGTGTATCCCCTCTTTTCTTAATTCTTATCCTTGTTTGGGTTGTTGCAAACACCAAACCCTCCCTTGATCACCCAAGAAAATGCAAAGAAGGAAGATGAAACAATATGTAAGGGTTTTTGAACACCAAACTTGATGGATTCAAGTAGATGTTCAATATGGGAGATAGATCAAGGTTCTCTTGCATGCATGTAAGATTTATACAATAATTGCATAAATTTGCATGAACATAACTCAAGAACCCTTCTCACTCTCTTTAGAACTTTGCAAGAACCCTTTCTCTGTCAATTGAGTGTGTAAGAAGTGAACTCATGCAAATAAGTGAAGAACTCAATTATATGTCACTTCGCAGCTTCTGTCACGATCGTGGCCCTATAAGGCACGATCGTGGCCTATTCAAAATAGGCCATACACATTTGTTTTTCATCCGATCTTTTATGCATGTGACCTTTAGGTTCCCAACTGTTTTAGGCACTTGAATTAACTTTAATTCAAACACATCATAAAGGATGCCTATTTGCCATAATATAAGTGGATTAATACACAAACTCTTTGATAGTTAATTATCCAACTTATGAACCTTTCCATAAAAAATTACTGTGCAATTCGTCCTTTCACCATACTATACCCAACTTGGTTTGGAGTATGAACCTTTCCATAAAAAATTACTGTGCAATTCGTCCTTTCACCATACTATACCCAACTTGGTTTGGAGTATGGGCTATGTGTCGACTCCCACTAGATATGATGTACTAGACTAACTACGTCATATCTAGTCTAAATGATGTTAGTTCTTGTATTGGGATCTCATTACTCTATGTTTCATTAAAGACTCTCTTTATGACACATAATTGCTTTGGCTAGAGACTCCTAATTAATAACCCCGACAAAAGGTCGTGGGTATCATCTCCTTCTAACAAGAGTGGTGAATCCTTTATTGGCTACCCAATTACATTTGAATACAAATAGTTGTACCCAATCACCACCTTAAAAGCAACCTCATCTTAAGGTAACAAAGAACGGTGTCAAAGCAGAGGATTTATATCCAAGATATCCTTGAGTACCTCAATTCTAAGGATATTTGCACCATTGCTATGATGAGATTAATCATTGACATTCGATAGATCATCTATATGATAATCTCATA
>JAOTJB010000002.1:22036438-22050367 GCA_027123815.1 Erythroxylum minutifolium | reverse complement strand
ATGCTCGATCTCTCGTTACATGATTTTACTGGTTTGATTAAATTCTTATCTATCAAACTACCTAACTCTTGTTAGCCTAATTTGATGATATTTACTCGATTCAGCCTCTCAGTTTATTACCGAATTATTAAGAACAGAACTTGAATCACGAATAACTCAATAAAAACATAATAAATCAAACTTTATTAATATCAAAGATAAAAAAAATCCCAAAGGTGAGTTTAGATAATATCAACATTCAATAACACCTATTCTCAATGACTATCCCAATTATATGCATCAATAAAATTGACATACAATCGAAAAATACTATTGTAATGGATTAGTGGAGACAGCGACGGCGAGAAAACATCTGTTCCGAAAAGTACTTCATGTCAAGCTTCTTCTATGTGTCTCTCTTCCTTCGTCTCGTTTCTCAGATCTCTCGATAAGCTCTCTAGGGTTTCATAATTGGCTGATGCAAAAAAGGCTTCTCTTCTGTTCTTTAATTTTCTATTTAAACCTTGGAATCCCTAGGGTGGATTCGGGGTTGAAACGATCAGAAAAGTCCCTCGAAACTTGACATTTTCAGCTGTTTTCATTTCTGCTTGACGCAAGCCACGATCGTGGCCAGAAATCATGATCGTGGCCTAATTTTGGCCTCTCTTTCATGATTGTGACCAAAGTGTCACAATCGTGGTCTGGCTCCTGGCGGCTCACATCTTTCTGTCACGATTATGTCCTGTTGTGCCACAATCATGGGTCGTGGTTTTAGCCTAAAACTCTTTGAAACTTCTCCATTTTTCACCGTTTACCCTGAAACACTAACAAACACATTAAGGTACCTCAAAAACATAACATTTAAGCTCAAAGACTCACACTAACCCATAAAAATACTTAAACACATAAACTAACACAATTAAAACATAAATACACACTCAATACTCAAAACACTAAATACATAACAAATTGAATCCTAAAACATAATGCAAATAACACTATCACTTCCTCTAAGTGAAAGGGAGTCCAGTGACAAAATCCATGGTAATGTTATCCCATTTTCATTGAGGAATCGAAATAGGATGTAACAGACTAGATGGGACTTGGTTCTCAGCTTTAACTTGCTGACATGTCAAACATTTAGATACATAATCCACTACATCATGTTTCATACCTGACCACCAGTAATGCTTCTTCAGAACTTGTTACGTCTTATTTCCACTAAGATGCATTGCAAAGAAAATATTATAGCCCTCAAACATTTACTTTCTCTTTAATTCATCATTATCTGGCACACACAATCGATCTCTATAATATAGATCACCATCTCCTTCACAAAAAGTCTAGTTGTTTGCCTTCCCGAGTTGCCAAAACAAGTTGTTGCAATTTATCATCAACTTTCTAAGCACCACAAATTTCTTGCCTCAAGGTAGGCCTAACTTTCAACTAAGCTATTAAAGCTCTATCAGATATAAGTCTTCTTTCACTCTACCGTACTGACAAAGTTGAAATGGTCTTCCGACTTAAGGCATCTGCCACAACATTAGCCTTACTAGGATGGTAGTCCACAATGCAGTCATAATCTTTAAACAGTTCCAACCAACATCGTTGTCTCAGATTAAGTTCCTTTTGAGTAAGCAAATACTTCAAAATTTTATGATTAGTGAAGATCCTACACTTTTGACCATACAAGTAGTGCCACCATATTTTCAAAGCAAATACTACCGTTGCAAGTTCAAGATCATGTATAGGGTAGTTCTGTTCATGAGGTTTCAGTTGCCTAGAGGCATATGCAATTACCTTACCATCCTACATCAAAATATAACCTAAAACTTTTATGATCAGTGAAGATCCTACACTTTTCACCATACAAGTAGTGCCACCATATTTTTAAAGCAAACACTACCGCTGCAAATTCAAGATCATATGTAGGGTAGTTCTGTTTATGAGGTTTCAGTTGCCTAGAGGCATATGCAACTACCTTACCATCCTACATCAAAATAAAACCCAAACCATTTCTAGATGCATCACTTAACGTAACATATTCCTTACCAAAAGTGGGTTGAGCCAATACAGGAGCTTTAGTGAGCATTCCTTTCAGTTGATCAAAACTAGCTTAACATCTATTAGACCATTCATACTTCACTCCTTTTTACAGCAATTTAGTTAAAGGGGATGCTTTCACTAAGAACCCCTTCATAAACTGAGGATACTAACCAGTCAAACCCAGAAAACTTCTCACTTCTATCACACTTTGTGGCGGCTTCTAGTTAACAATTACTTCAATCTTACTAGGATCAACTCTAATCACTTGAGAAGAAAAAACATATCCTAGAAAAAATACTTCCTGAAGCCATAAATCACACTTACTCAGCTTGGCATACAACTATTTTTTCCGTATGTTTGTAACATAACCCGAAGATGCTAAACATGATCTTGTTCATTCTTGGAATATACCAGGATATCATCTATAAACACCATAACAAACTGGTTTAAATAGGGCCTAAATACTATATTCATAAAATCCATGAATGCAATTAGAGCATTATTTAACCCGAATGGCATCACCAAGAATTCATAATGTCCATATCGAGTCCTGAATGCAGTTTTTGGAACATCCACATCCTTTACCCAAAGTTGATAGTATCCTAATCGCAGATCTATCTTTGAAAATACGCCTGCACCTTTCAATTGATCAAACATATCTTCTATTCTTTGTAATAGATACTTATTCTTTACTGTGACTCTGTTCAGTTGCTTGTAATCAATTCACATCCAAAGAGTACCATCATTCTTCTTAACAAATAGAACCGATGCTCCCCAAGGTGAGACACTAGGTCGAATGAACCCTTATCTAGTAATTCTTGCAGCTGCACTTTCAACTCCTTCAATTCAGTAGGAGCCATCATGTATGATGCTCTAGATATAAGAGTAATGCCAGGCATAACTTCAATAGACAACTCCATTTTCCTTTTAGGAGGGAGTCTGGGTAGCTCTTCAGGAAACACATCTGGAAATTCTCTTACTGCTGTAATATCTTGCAATTTACCACCCTCCTTCTTAGAATCAAACATAAAAGCTAGATAAGCTTCACACCCCTTCCTAAGGAACTTCCAAGCTTGCATAGTAGATACCACATTAGCTAAAGAACCGGTGCGGATGCCATATATTACTATTTCAGGTTGATTAGGATTCCTAAGCATAACTGTCGTAGCATTACAGTCAACCACTGCCTGATGCTTAATAACCAATCCATACCTAAAATCAAATCAAATTCATAAAAAGGAAATCTTATTAGATCTACCATATATTCACATCCTTGGATTATAACAAGACAGTTTCTATACACTTGATTAACTAACACACTACTACCTAAAGGACTATTCACATGAATGTCATAGTCTAACTGAAGGCATCTCTTTATCAGAAATTTCTCCAACTCAGATATAAGAATGAGTGGATCTAGGATCAATAAAAGCATGCATTGTAGAATCAAAGAGAGAAACAGTACCAGCAATGACTTCAGATGCATCATGATCCTTACGAACTTTCAAAGCATAAGCTCGAGCTGGAGTAGAAGTTATGGTAGATCGATCAACAGTTTCTGAATGAGTACTCAGATTAGGTTTGATCTGACTAGATCCTCTACGACCTCTACCTCATCTTCTGTTTCCAACAGGTGCATGAGAGACTTCTCTACTAACTTGTGATGTTTGAGATAGTCTCATAGGGCAATTGGCTATCAGATTATCAGTGCTACCACATCGGAAACATGCACCCGTAGCCCTCCAATAAGTACTGAAATGATGCCTAGAGCAATAAGGCCACTCTAGAGCACTAGAACCTCAGCCTACAAAAGAACCACTACCAAAAGCAGCCGATGAGGGAAAGTTTTGTCATCTTCCCCGAACTATAGATCTCTAAGTAAATTCTGATGCAGAGGAAACACCTTCACGACTCCACTTGCCCGAGGACTGACCTCCTTTAGCAAAGCCCCTTCGCTGAGCCCTTTCTCTCTTCACCATCTCTTGCTTCTCTATCTTAATAGCAGCTTGCACTAGCTAATGGTAACTCACCTACTACAAGAGAGTAACTGCCACCAGATGCTCTTTGATGGAATCATTCAAACCATCCTCAAACTGATGACACCAGAACTCCTCAATAAGTACCTGTTCAAGTGCATACTTGCTAAGTAGATTAAAATCTCTGTCATACTCAGTAGCAGACAGGTTTCTTTTCTTCAAGTTCAAGAACTGCTTCCACTTCTCCTTTCTATAAGCTTCCGTCACATACTTGGCTTTAAACTCTAGGGAAAAGATATCCCAAGTCAGAAGCTCTGGTAACTGAGGATTCCTCAAAATAAACTTTCACCATTCATAGGTTGCTCCTTGAAGAAGAGAGACAACACAGTGCATCATCTGATCTGGTGGGCAACTAATTTCATCTAAAACTTTTTTCAATTTCTCTAACTAGAATTTTGACCTGATAGATTCTTCCATAGAGGTTCCAGTAAATTCTTCAGCTCCATACTTTTGCAACTTATCAATCAGAGCTTTGGGTATAGCCATACGATGCAATAATGTCAACATGTCTTGCGACAATTTAACCAAAGCCTCTCCCTGAGCTGGAGGTAGAGGTGGTGACACTTTAACTTCACCTCAATCAACCCAGAGGGTCCCGATATAGATGGTCGAGACCGCGCAAGATTATTACTCTCCACAACCTCATCAACAGCTTCATGAGATCTTTCCATACTCAATTCTAAAAGCAAAACATGGGATAACTCGCATTAGGCCAAACACCTCTTATATCCATGTATAAGCAATAGTTAAGCGCTAGTTAAACCAGAATTGACTAAATCATGCTCTGATACCAAACCATGTAACACCCATATACCCCCTAGGAGGACACTCAGATGCTACACAAACAGAACCAAAATAATCTAAAACATACTAAAGCATTTCCAGAAACTTAAGGAACATACATTTCATTCATCCATAGTTAGGTCATATTCAGAACATAACATACTCACGGTACTTATTACAGACAAGCCTTAAATTTAAATCCAAACTGTATTAAGGTTATTACAAAACATTGAATAAAATATAAAATACAACATATCCCATTACATTAAAAAACAACTCAAAAACAAATTGAACATTTCCAGAAAAAAACACAATCTTCTTGGCCACTATGGTTGTCTTTATCCCATTCTCAAGTCTTCTTACCAGACCTACATGGAGGTAAAACCACCTTGCTAAGCATATAGCTTAGTGGGGAATAACTAAACACATATAATCTGACAATTGTTTCTAACAATCGTCTAGCATTCACAAACAATGAATCATAACAATTACTGAACATTCCAATATCATTTGCATCTAAACAGAATATAACATATCATAATAGAATACATAATATACTTGCTTCAAACTTACACATATCCGAACAGAATATCATAATCACAAAATAGAATCTTAAAGTATTTGAATAAATCTTGTTTATATCAGAACAACAGTTAGCTGTATCAGAACTAAACTTAACTTATATCAGAATTGAATATATTGGAACATAAAACAAGTTAGCCTGTTAATCCTTTATACAAAAGTGGGTAACGAGACCAGAATAGGAGATACATATTGGTATCACAGAACATGAAAGATTGATGTCTGGACACCGAAATGTCCTTATTAGGAGACACCGAAGTATTAATATCAGGAGAGACTTAAGTCTTAGACACCGAAATGTCGACACCTTAGTGTTAAAAGTTTAATTAAACCATTGTTAAAAGTCCTAACCTTATATGTGTCAAAAATTACACAAAACCAACTTTAGCATTTTTTCCCAGATTTTCTTAGGATAAGTTTCGGGTCAGATTTATATGGATATTTTGACTTAGTAAATGAGGTTTTTGGGCAATATGTTCTTCTAAACAAATATTCCTCTATGTCCTAAGTTTCTAATGAACTAAAGTTAATACAATTTAGTTCATTATTCCTAGAGTTATACCTAAAATACTACAGACTATTCTCAAACAATGACAGTAACCAAAACTCCAATTCAAGCCAAATTTCAAAACCCTTAGAGACAGAACTAAAATTCTATTCATTCATGAAAATTGTAGAAATATGTATTTAGTTTAATATAAAATTAAAACCACCCCATTTGGATATCTACAGGTCAAGTTATGGTCAAAATATCGAAGTCTATTCAGTGAAACCACTACAGTTAACTCATGTCTTACACCTTCAACCCCCCTTCACCATAGTTCTTCAATTCCACTTCAATTCCACCTTATTCATGCCTTAATTACACATCAATTTCGAGTACAAAACCAATTCAAAATTCATTCATTAAGTAATTTACAAATCAATATCTTCCACACCTCAAAACCAAACTAGAAATTATCATATAAGGATCATTTTTCCAGCATTCAATTCTCATTATCTTAACACATATTCATGCCAATTTAATTATCATAAAACCTGTATTAATACATGCTATCAAGTTTAGAATTACCATACCTCTTTAACTTCGAATTCCTATTTCAAAGAACCGGCTAAACCAACCCTTCCAAACAATCAGCACACATCTAAAATTAAGGTTAAAGTAAGATGCTCTTAGCACCAAAAAGATAGTAGCATAGAAGATAGAATGAGGTTGCTTTCTTAATGCAGTAACTTGCAAAGATTTCCATGTGAAGATGATCCAAAAACAAGAAAAATTCAAGAAGTTGAGAGGGAGTGAGAGGTTTCGATGGTGATAGAGAAAGAAGACAAAACACGACAGAAGCTTTGTTTAGCCAAGATACTAGGTGTCTTCAAATTCCTTAAACATGTGTCAACTAGCATGTAATGCCATGTATCAATGGATTAGGCTGCCATTTGTCACCTTAAGATGTTGCCATTAGTCATCTATAAAATCAGTCCACATGTCACTCCAAAATTGGTACACTTGTCACATAATCATTACTCCATTTGTCAATCATCCAATGATGCCAAATGTCATTCAAAGTATATATTTAGTCATACTAATTTTCATGTACCAACTTGTCTTACCACCTGACAATTTTCCTAGTCCAAATGTGCATTTTTATACCTCAATTCTCTAATGGTAACAATTAATTCCAAATCACTAAGTATGATCCATTAAACCAAAAATTCAAGACATATACAATTCACATTCAATTCATATCACAATTTTTAACACCTATTATACATGTACTTTCATGAATATGTAACATTCCAACTAAGGTACAATTTGGGCCTTACATATGAAGTCAATTGAACCAGCTTGAAAATTGATGCAAGTAGTTAGTTGCAAAACAGTTTGATTATCCTTTAAGATTGAATGACTGATGATGAATTTTGATTAGTACGTTTGATTAGTTAAGCTTTTCTTTAAGTTATTTTCTACTTGAGATTGAATGGTGGATTAGTTTGACTGAGTACAAGCAATTAGGTTTAATGTATGCTAGACATACATCCATTTCAACACTATTTTCATAGCATATTGCCTATGTTTTATATTAATTTGAAGGATTTGATACTTAAGTTAAGAATTTTTATCATTTCAGGTCAAATGTTTGCCTATATAAGGAAAAGAAGCAAAGATGAAGAATAACTGAATCAAAATATAACAATTTTGGAAGATTTGAAAAAGAATCACATAATATAATTATGTACACAGTCCTGTGTTGAGGACTATGATAGTGATGTTGATGAACTTATGATAAACTAGATGAGAATCTATAAGTTATGAACATTAAAAGGAAGAAACTATCTTCTAAAATTAAAGAAACTTAAAAACTTTTAGATGCATCTATAAGTGAAAATAAAAATATGAAGAGTGAATTGCATATTAGAAGACCATTTAAGAGTGTGGCCATTACAGACAATGAAAATGTAAATGTATTAAAAATTGAGAATGAGATACTGAAGAGGGATATCAATGCTCTCAAGGACTCCTTGTCTAAATTTACCAAGGGAAGTTAAAAATTAAGAGCATACTAGGAGTTCAAAAGAATTCCAACAATGGACATGGGATTGACTATACTTATGGGAGTGCACCTAATATTAAAGCTACATTACTAAAGGAAAATACATGCATAATGAAGATCCATAACGTCAAATAGTAAATGAGCATGCGAATCTTCATCTAGACATTTATATACATATACTAGGCCAAAAGGCAAGACTTATGTATTCATGTATAGTTCCTAACCTAGATCTAAAATCAACTATCATCTAAGCAAGGTTCACACATGATTGGTCAAATGATAGGCATAATTTCTTGACACATGATTAAGTTTATCATAGGCACGTAAAAATCCAAGGACACATGTCTCACATATATTGCAACATTGAAAATTATTTTCTTCCCAAGAAAATGCACAACTTCCATAACATTCAAAGGAGTGTATCTATGAACAATAACTTTAGACCTCACTTTCATAAATAAATTCATATAGCATGATATGTTATTTTCTGGAAACTTTAGACATATTGATAAATTTTGTTTCCTCAAAAAAGTAATGGCAAGTAATCCTTTGAAAATATAGTTTAAAAGAAGGAGACAACCATCAAGGACCTAAGCTTATTTGTTACCTAAAACAAACTAATTTTTTTGGTTTGTAGGTCTCTAATAAAAAGACGAACAAATGGTATGTGAATAGTGGATGCTCAAGACATATGAATAGTGATACATTCCAATCTACAACTCTTAGAGACAAAGATGGAGGATTTGTTACTTTTAAAGATAATGCCAAAGGTAAGATAAATGACATTAAAAAAGTTAGTAATGAATATCATATTTCATTACCAAAAATTAGTTTGCCTTCTTCCTTATACTCTTTAAATCATTGTTTAATATGTTATTAATTTAAAATAAGTTATTTTTCATCATGTAATTCTTGATTAATTTAATTCATTAGATAAGAGAAAGTTGTTTAAATTTATCAACACCTAATTTACCCCCTCTTAGCTGCTATTAGGAACTAAACTCATTTTTTTTAGGGATGGCAATGGTATATGCCCGAGCCTGGCCCAAACTTGGCCCGATCCCTACTACTAGAGAGTCAGAGCTTGAGCCTGAGCTTGATTTTAAATTAATAATGCAAAAAATGATATCGTTTTGCTTATAAAGGTTAGGCCTCGAGCAGGGCCAGGCCGAGCTTAAGTCGCCTGAGCCCAACCCTTAGGTGGTCGAGGTTTAATTTTTTAGAAAAGCCCACTCTTAGACTAGGCCCAGTCCAGTTACTATCTCTACATTTCTTTGATTTTTACTGTATGTTTTCTTTATATGGAAGTATTGTTTAATATTGTTATGTCTAGATTGGGAATTATACATGAATGTATGGGAATTGCATTTTGCCCTAGCTTATGTATATGAATGTCTAGAAGAAATGCACCTTGCTAATTTGCTATCTTATGTAAAGGCTTTTCACCACATATATGTTTTTCCTTGACAAATGTAGTCTTAGTGTTGGATACATTCCTATAAATGTATGAACCTAATACTTATTAATGGAATTCTTTTTAACTCTTAGAATACTTTCTAATCTTTCACTTCCCTTATTGGATTCAAATAAGGAGTCCTTGAGATCGCATTGACTTCCCTATTTAATGTATCATTCTTAATTATTAATTCTTCTAATTTTCATTATCGACAATAGTCAAACTTTTGGATGCTTTGATTCTATTAGAAGAAATTTCCTTCCTTTCTATGTTCATAATTTATAGATCTTTTTCTAGTTAATCTTAACTTAATTCAATATCACTATCAAAATTAGAGTTTGAAATTACCTCATTATTAACAATTTCCATAAACCCCATATGAGTTATTTCTCTTTTTGAATGTTCACTTTTGGGGTTGTTTGTGCTACCAAGTTGATGCTCTCCTTCTTCTTTTATTTTTTCCTCTTTTTCTGGTCATTTTTTTCGCCAGCTTTAAGGAGAGGACACTGTGACTTCACATGGTTAAGATTTCTACATTCAAAATAAACAATGTTGGAAGATTTGCTATTTGAATTTAACTGACCTTCATTGAAGGTTTTTCTTTTAAAGTATCTTTTTTCTTCAAAAACTTCTTAAATTTCCTAGTGATAAAGATGGTGTCTTTATCTCTTCATCATCACTTTCACTTAAGGATGTCTTATCTTCCTCAATTGATTCTTCTTTTAAGGCACTGAATGCTATTTTTTTCCTTAAAGTCATTGCCACTTCTTATGTCTTGTTTAGCTTTAGTTCATAAATAAGGAGAGATCCAATGAGCTCCTCAAATGGTAACATCGCTAGGTCATTGATTTTTTTGATGGCTATCGCTCTGGCTTCCCAAGTCTAAAAAAGTAACATAAGCAATTTTCTCACTATTTTTAACATTAATGTATTTCTTTCTTAGACCTTAGGGATAATTAATAATATTAATAAATCCTATATACATGCTAGATATCTCTTATGATGCTTTATATTTGTATTTATGGGTTAATATGTTTACTTTACTCTCTTTAACTTGATTAGTATCCTCATGTATGACTTTAAGTATGTTCCAAATTTTGTGAACAATTTTATACATGGATAGTCATTCCTACCTAGTGCACAAAATAATATATGAATGACTTTATTGTTCAAAGAAATGAGTCTTTTATCTTGAGAATCCCAATTTTCTTTTAGTTTAGGAACCTTTCTATCATCTTTGAATTTCATAGGAGTCAATAGACCATTAGATACTTTTTTTAATGTAACATAAAAGGCTTACTCTGATAAGATGTAAAGGCTTACATACTTCATAAAGTAACATAAAATCTTAAAGTTGCTTTCAAAAACTTTTTGAAAAAAATTTATAGAAAACCCAAATTCTTTTCTATTTTAAAACTAATGAGAAACTTAAAGTTGAATTGAAATTTTTTTGCAAAAATGTTTATAGAAAACCCAAGTTCTTTTATATTTTAAAACTAATGGGAAACCATGTATTTATGGCCTTTGGGACTTAATATAGTCTTTAGAGTAAAAAAATAGTCATCTTAGTACATTGGTGATCAATATAGCATATTGGTCCACCAATATGCATTTATTGCATAAAAATCCATTTGTTGGAATATTTACCAACCATTGTAGCGTATTAATTATCTAATATTCATTTATTTTTAAAAAATCTGTTAGAACATTAATCGAACAATATGCTATAATGGTACCAATATATTTGCATTATGAATTAATAGACCGCTGGCCTATATTGGTTGACCAATGTACCTAAAATCTTAATTCTAACATCTCAAAATCATCAAACTTATTTTTCTTATTGAAAATTTGACTTAAAGACTTATTAAAATATACCTCAAAGAATGTTTTAAAGATTAAGGGAGTTTTCTTTGTAATACAAAATTTAGTTCCTTTGATGATAGAAAAGACTCATATAATGAGTTAAAATGATGATATACTTATGCATGATGAGCCTCTAAAATATCAAAGCAACTAAGTGGGAAGTACAATGATCATTTCATTTTCATTTATAACGTTTTACCTTAGTCTTCCTTAGTCTTAGTTTTGGTTTTTACTTAAATAAATATGATTCCAATTTTTATTATTTTTATGAGATTTCTCCTGAATTTTACAAAATGAAAATAAATTTTAAATTATTTTCTTTTAAAAAATATTTTTATTAATAGCAATTAAGCTTTATTATTGTTAAAATATAGATTGGAAGTTCTTTAGGTTCAATATTAGGGACGACTTATCCAAGAGGAGTTTCAAATCAAAATCTAAAAGTAAAATGGCAGTCTAGTGTTATAAGTGCAAACAAACTAGACATATGAGGAGAGACTATTCAAACAAGAAAAAGAAAATTTTATGATTCGTTAAGTTTGCTAATGTGGTACAAAGCAAGGACTCAAATTGTAGAAAATGGAAACATGCTTAACGTTTCAACTAGTTAGCTACAGGATCTATAGGTTCTGGATATAGGATGCTCACATCATATGACACCTAAAAAAGATTGTTTGGTGTCATATACATCAGGAAACTTTAGCATTGTCCAGTTGGCAGTTAAGAAAGCTTACAAAATCCTTAAAGCATGATAAATCAGAATTAAGATGTTTAATATTATTGTGAAGATGTTGTGTGATGTTTGACATGTACAATTTAAGGGAGAACTTGATTTTTTTGGACACCATTCATATAAACAACTTTGTTTATAAAAATGATAGAGATATTTTAAGTGATAAAAAGTGTGACAAACGTGATGGAAGGTCAAAACTAGCAAAAAAAAATACATATTGATATAGAGCATAATTGTAGGTTAATATGTTATTGTAGTAAATTATACAATGATAATACTAATTTCTGACGTATGTAGTTAGGTCATCTTAATGAGTGAGGAATGAGAGAACTTTATAAAAGGAGCCTATTGAAGGGTGTAAAAAATTTTAAGTTAGACTTCTACAAATTTTATATTCTTGGAAAATAGTATATGGTAACATTCAAGATGGGGAAGCACAAAACTAAAAGAATTTTGGACTATATATATCTTGACGTGTGGGACACTGCTCATAAGTTATCATTGGGTTTATCTTAGTATTTTGTTACAATAATTGATGATTTTTCAGAAAAGTATAGATATCATTCATAAATTAAAAATTAGATGTTTTATAAAATTCAAGGTATGGAAGGCTGAGGTGAAGAACTAGATAGGAAGAAAAATAAAGTACCTGATATCAGAAAACGGTATTGAGTACATAGATTCACAATTTTAGAAGTTATATGAGGAGCACATGATTTAGTGACATTATATGGTTTAGAAAACATTACAGCAAAATGGTGTTCCATAGAGGATGAGAGATATATAATTGAAATGGTCAAACGTTTAAGGATGAGAGCAGGGCTCTCTAAGATTTTTTTTTTTAACAAATGCATTGGATATGTTATGTTATCTCATTAACATATTGTTATAGATTTCACTGGATGAGATAATTGTAGAGGAAGTATAGATAAGAAGTAAGTTAGATTTCTTTTGACTGAAGATCTTATGTTGTCCTACTTATGTGCATATTTCTATGATGAGAGGTTTAAGCTTGATTAAAAGTCGAAGAAGAGTATATTTATTGGTTACCTTAAAAGTATGAATAGGTAAAAGTTTTAGGATCTAACACCAAACCAGAAGGTAATTATTAGGGATGCAATATTTGATAAGAATTATATATTGAAACAAACATATGGAGAAGATATGTCAGGGTCAGCAGAGGGTAATACAAAGGTAGTAAAGTGGAACTAGATAAGCCTAAAGCAAAAATGAAAGAGGTTAGAAATTTTGTTTCAGAATATATAGGACAAATGTTAAAGGAAGAGCAACATTATAGTACAGCTACAAATAAAGTAAGACATATCATTGGGATGCCAAAATAGATATAGCGAAGGGGGGTGAGTCTTTGCATAAGAACTAGACATGAGAGTTGGTATGGCTTCCCAAATGAAAGATTTCTATAGGATGCAAGTGGGTAAACAAGAGAAAGCTGGTAATAGTAAAAAGAAAAGGAGTAAAATTCAAGACTTGACTAGTAGCAAAATAGTAGGCATAATGAAAGAGCATTGATTATGATGAAATTTTCTATTAAGTGATTTAATATATTTCTATCAAAGTTTTAATGATATTAGTAGCTAGTTTGACTATGCAATTAGAGTGAAAAGAGGTGAAAATATATTTTCTTCATGATTACATATAGTAGAAAATTTATATGGAGTAACACAAAGGGTTTAGTCAACCTAAAAAGAAACATCTTATACATAAATTGGGGAAATTGCTTTATGGGTTGAAGTAGTCACTATGATATAAAATTTAAGAAAAGAATTTGAGAAGAATGATTTAGATGCTAACAAGAAACGTATAAAAATGTAGATTCAAAGGGATAAGAGCTATAGAAAAATGAGGTTATCTCAATATTTTTACATTGAGAAGTGT